>JASCZW010007445.1:0-66395 GCA_034211315.2 Aedes japonicus | reverse complement strand
GCTACGCATTACACATGTGCGCTGCGTATCGACAGTTATACGATACGTAGTACGTACTTTTAACGTCGAAAAATGGTAAAAGAATGTAACGTATTGATGAGCTTTCTTCTTCCCAGTGTGGCATTCATGTGTGCGAGGGAGGAAACGTTAATGCTGGTCTGTAATGTGAGCCCGTTGGAGATTCGGCTCCGGAAGACATCGAAGCAATCCATTTATCATTCATTCACCCGGGAGATACGTAGTCTAGGCCTGCTTTGTGATGTGGAAAGTGGGAGTGTGATAACGATGGCAAAGGAGAGTTGGATATGCCGTTTTTTCTGGATTCAGTACATGTCTTCATTCTGAAGGCGTTTCAGATTCTGTGAAAATATTCTTTCATAGGGTGGACATCTTGTCTTCGAACTTGAAGAGCTTTCTGGGAAATAGAGTGTCTTTCTTCGGCTTATAGACTTATTATGCTTCCGTAGCGAGCGATTTGTAGATTTACAATTAATGTGTTGTTGATCCATTTGAGCATTAATTACTTATTCATAGTTATTTGATTAATCTGTGGAGCGTATCCAGACGAAATGACCTGGAAATAGGGAAAATTATTTTTGATATTTTTTTATTTTAATGAAACTTTGCATACGCGTTTGGCTTAAAAGACTGAGAATTTTCCACACTAACATAGATTTTTGTGACTCAAGTGTCAGTTTTAAAAAGGGCGTAAGCATTTTGAAAAGCACTTCAATTAATAGTTTGTAGCTTGAATCCCTTTGGTTTCACCAAAAAACTGTCTAAGAACAATTTGTGACCCTATGTGTAAAGGCTGTGATGAAAATATACACTGAGAAAAAAAATGTAAACGAACACTTTTTTTTTTTTTGACTGTCAAAACTTGAAGTTATTACGCAAATTTAAACGACAACTTCAGGATGAAGAAATGGCAAGGAAAAATGTTTCCTGAACACTAACTTTCGGTGCATTTCTTAAAATTTTAATATTAGCGGTAATAAACGTATTCTGATTATAGAATCTGATTTTTGAAGTATTGAAACAAAAAAAAATTAGCCTCTGCTGATGACCTTCGTAAGAGCATCCGTTTCTAGAGACGTATGTGGTTTAAGGTTGAAGACTTCGTAATTATTTTTCAAATTCAACGATTGCATTGGCCTTGTATTGATAAATCTGTTTGAATATATGTGTGAGAAAATGAAAATAAAAATCTAGTCTTAAGCTTACCACTACACGTGTATCCGTATTTGAGACGTGTGTTTTCGTGGGAAGTATTGAAATTTCCTGCAATATATATTTATTTGAATAACTCACGAGGTGAAATTGCTTGCGTATCGCTGTTCGATAAATAGGTTTTCATGTCACACGTTTATGTTCCTGTATAGGGGCACCGTACTAGAATTTCTTAAATTGAAAGCGTTACGCAGGTTTGGATATTTTGAACGATAATATCTCCTGTCTGGCCCACAGAAATTTTACGATAAGTATTTCATTCAAAAGGTTGAACATCAAAGGTGAATGCATGTTGCTAACCTAATTCATTATATTTGTTTAAACTTATTGAAAATTACTTAAAAGAAAAATTTCTGAACGCACAAAGCTATTGGTAAAAAATGACGTCATATTTGCACCACGATTGATTCATACTGCCACAGTAATCGTGTCAGCGATTATAAAACATATGGAGACGTCCAACCAACCATCAGTTTTCGCTGTGCATCCGTAAGCGACAGACGTGTTCGCGGAGCACGTTGGAAGAAAACGCCACCTGTGAAAACAAGAAGACCAGAATCATCCCACGTCACCTGCAGCTGGCCATCCGCAAACTGATAAAAAAGCAATGATAATATCTATGTGTCCCATCTATGATCTTTTGCAATATAATCAACTAATGATATCTATTTTTAACCACACATACTTCCTATGTGTACACATAACCACTATGTGTGGTCACACATACTTTCCATTTGTATAATAAAATTCATTTGTGTTTCTCACAGGGTGCCGTAACAAAGCGCCAAAGAACTGGCGCGGCTAGTTGCAACGGAAAGGGCGAGGGAGATAGCCTCGAAGCAGACGCAGACGGAAGTGTCCGTCTCCGTCGGAGACTCCACCCCATCTACCATGGGAGCAGGGACCTCCAAGCGGGCTAGGCAGTCCCCGGGCGAAACGGCACCTGGCGCTTCTAATAAGCGCATCGTGTCGGATGCCCCTACAGGCAAGAGAACCTACGCGAACGCGGCGGCGGGGTCAGAGGGTCCATCCTCGCGACCGGATTTAACGGGCCGCAAAGAGAGAGGCCCCGGCGCTGAGCCCAGCGCTGAAGGCGCGAAACCCAGCTCAAGAGTTGTCTCAAGCGCCGAAGGGGGCCCGAGCGGTAGGGCCCCCCATACAACAACCGCAGGTAGCACGGAAGCTAGCAGGAGAACAAGGGAGGACCCCGGGAATGACAGTGAGGGCCAATGGAAAAAGGTCCGAAATAGGAATAGATCCAAAAAAGAAAAGGATAAGCGACAGGTGGCCCGCAAGCGTAACCGCGGTGAGGCCCTCATCGTCAAGACCGACGCGTCTAAGTACTCGGAGGTCTTGAAAGCGATGCGCGGGGACGCTAATTTGGCGGGCCTAGGAGCCGACGTGCGGAGTATACGCCGTACCCGCACCGGCGAGATGCTCCTGGAGCTAAAGAAGTCTACCCAGTCGAAGGGCCCGGCTTACAGAGACCTGGCAAGACAGGCCTTAGGTAAGGGTGTGGAGGTTCGCGCTATCGTCTCACAGGTGACGATCCAGTGTAAAAACCTGGATGAGACCACCGAGGTAGACGAGATCTCCACTGCACTTAAGGAGCAGTGCAAGGTTGAGGTTGTCACCGCAGACATACGACTGCGGAAGGGACCCAGGTTGCAACCATAAGGGTAGCGGCAGTCGACGCAGACGCGGCGTTGAAAGTGGCGAAGGTGAAGGTGGGATGGTCGATATGCCCACTTAGCCTACACCAGCCGCCGAAGGCATGCTTCAGATGCCCAGAAAGCGGGCACATGTCCTGGGAATGCAAAGGCCCAGATAGGAGCAACATGTGCAGAAGGTGTGGCAGCATAAGCCACAAGGCGCGGGACTGTAAAAGTCCCCCAAATGCTTGATGTGCCGGGAAACCGGACGATAAGCACGTCATGGGGGGGGGGCGAAGTGCCCGGCCGCTAAGGGTATACCAACGAGCCAACCATGATGCGGGTAACACAACTAAACCTGAACCACTGTGAGGCCGCCCAGCAACTGTTGTGTCAGTCAGTTCGCGAGTCGGCATCGGATATCGCCATAGTTTCCGACCCATACCGTGTCCCAGCCGGCAACGGCAATTGGGTCACGGACAGGTCCAATATGGCCTATTACGCCTATCGGGTAGTAATGGCCAAAACCAGAGGATCGGCGGCTCCAACCGAGCGTTCATCAGAGCTGCTGCAGGTGATTGTTGGGGGACTCTTTCCGAGCCACGACCCGAGTCCATGGCCCCCCGCCGCCGTAGATTTGTCCCATGACCAGCGTTCCAGTATCCCAGACCTTAACGCTGTCATAGCGACGGAAGGGTGGACGGCCCCGCCGAACACCCGCGACCACGTGGGCATTGATAACGGCACAACGGGGGCCGGCGACGAGGCGACGGTGACGAATGACGAACTCATTGCGATAGCAAAGTCGCTAAAGGTGAACAAAGCGCCGGGACCTGATGGTATCCCGAACCTGGCCATCAAGACGGCTATCTTGCTGGATCCCGGAATGTTCAGGTGGTGATGCAAAAGTGTCTGGACGAGGGCGTCTTCCCGGACGCCTGGAAAATTCAGAACCTTGTGTTGCTACCAAAGACAGGGACACCAGGAGATCCATCGGCATATAGACCTATATGTCTGTTGGATACAGCGGGTAAGGTGCTCGAGAGGGTAATCCTCAACAGACTGACAACGTACACGGAGGGTACAGGCGGTCTGTCGGACAATCAGTTTGGCTTCCGCAAAGGGAAGTCGACGGTGGATGCCATCCTGTCCGTCACGAAGACGTCTGAGGTGGCAATCCAGCGCAAGAGGCGAGGAGTACGCTACTGTGCAGTGGTCACCCTTGACGTGAGAAACGTCTTCAACAGCGCCAGTTGGGTGGCTATTGCCTACTCGCTCCAGCGCCTACAGGTTCCTGGGTACCTGTACAAGATTCTCGGAAGCTACTTCCAGAATCGCGTACTGGTATACAATACAGAGGCAGGCCAGAAACGTGTACAGATCACCGCAGGCGTCCCACAAGGTTCGATCCTGGGTCCGGTGCTATGGAACACGATGTACGACGAGGTACTGTGGCTTGAGTTCCCGAGCGGGGTAAAGATTGTCGGGTTCGCAGACGATATTACCCTAGAGATATGTGGTGAATCCATCGAAGAGGTCGAGTTAACGGCCTCACACTCCATTGGCATTGTGGAGAGATGGATGAGCTCCAGGCACTTGGAGCTAGCCCACCATAAGACTGAGGTCACGGTGGTGAATAATAAGAAATCGGAGCAACATGCGACGATCAGTGCAGGTAACTGCACAGTAGAATCAAAGAGGTTCTTGAGGTATCTTGGGGTCATGATCGACGACAAGCTGTCCTTTGTCAGTCACGTCGATTACGCTTGCAAGAAAGCCTCAATGGCTATATCGGCATTATCCCGCATGATGTCGAATAGCTCGGCGGTGCAAGGGAGTTAGCGTAAACTCCTGGCCAGCGTCGCCCTGTCCATACTTAGGTACGGCGGGCCGGCATGGATCACCGCCTTGAGTACCAAGAGCTACGTAAGTAAGCTAGAGAGTACGCACAGGCTTATGTGCCTAAGAGTGGTTAGTGCTTACCGAACGGTATCACGCTACGCGGTCTGCGTCCTAGCGGGGATGATGCCAATAGGCATGGTCATAAAAGAGAACGTAGAGTGCTTCGAACAACGTGGAGGTGAACTTCCACTTAACGCAGATATTGTCTGGCCACGGCTGTTTTAGACAATACCTGCACAAATATGGGCATGCACAGTCCTCCGCATGCAGCGAATGCGCGGGAGTCGAGAAAACTGCAGAACATGTGTTCTTCGCATGTCCTCGCTTCGACGGCGCGAGATCAGGCATGTTTGCCGTAAGCGGTCACGACACGACTCCGGACAACTTGGTCCCGAGGATGTGTCAGGACCGGGACATCTGGGACGCGGTATGCGTAGCAGCCTCCCAGATCGTCCTCGATCTCCAACAAAAATGGCGAAACGACCAAAGGCAGGTCGCAGGGACCACCTAACTACTAAAGCCCTAAGTAGTTAGACATAGTGGGTGCTGAACAAGCACAAGAGCCGCCTCCCCGAAGTAATACCGAAAGGTGGTTCCGGGGAGGGCCGGGCCGCACCCGTGCGGGTTTTTAGTGGGTCGAGGAGTTGGCACCCTCATCCCCACATCCTGAGTTCTGCAGGTGTCTGGTTGCAGATTTTCCATCCCGTCTAAAAAAAAAAAAAAAAAAGGAGGGTGCCGTTTATGTGTGAACACATCAGTATTATATGGAATTTTCTATGGATATTTGCCAATAAATATGTGAGGAATATTTTCCGTGCAACGACGAGGAGCTGAAACAAACTTTTCTCCGGTGTGACCATTTCACAGAACGGTGTCCTGCAGCCCAATTGATTGAAATTTCTCTTGCGCTCATCGAAATTTTCATTACCACGCTTATAAAGCCGCGTCCCGGAGGAAATGGCAAAATCAATCGCCCAACTTATAAATGTAGAAATACTACCGACATTCACACATTTCGTGAGGGATTCGATTGTATTCATCACGTCTTTACCAAAGCACGCGGATATTTAATGATTTCACAGTTAGTTAAAGTTAAATTACGAATTATTGTTTGATTTTTTTAATCGCGAAAACGACGCAGCAAAAACAAAACACGTCAGCTTCAAAGCTGGGCTTGCTGCGATCAGCAGTCCTATTCAATTTTGTCATTGGTTCCCAAAATAAAATGGCGTAACATTTATTAGCCTACTATACCGAACGTGTAAATCTTTCTCGGAATTTCGAATTTATTACTTATTACAATTAGTTCATTGCCTGTTCTAATCGAACCAGCATAGGTGACATTTGCGTTTAAGGATGCTGCGCATGCTGAGAACGTTGATGGTTTTAATTAATTGTGCATTGCGCACATTGTACGTGCAAATATAACCACAAAAACGCAAATAAAAGAGCGTTTTTATTTTGCGTTTCATTTATGCCTTGGATCCTTAGAAATAAATGCGCGCAAGATACTACAACGTAAAACCGCATTTTTATGATCGCACCCGCACTTATAAGGAGTCCTATTGGAAATCTATATTTATAAAAATGGATTTCTGTCTGTCTGAACCTTATAGACTCGAAAACGACCGAACCGATCTGCGTGAAATTTTGTATAGAGAGATTTTTTAGGCTGGGAAAGGTTCTTGTGATAGTAAGAGAACCCTCCCTTCTCTGGAAAGGGGGGCTGCTATAAAAATGAAACACTTATTTCTGCATAACTCGAGAGCTAATCATGCAAATGGAACCAAATTTGGTATGGGCGAGGTTTTGAAGGAAAAAAAAAGTTTCTATGGTAGTTTGAGGCTCCTCCTTCCTCTGGAAAGGAGGGCTTCCATATAAATAAAACACAAATTTAAAACAAACATGAGAACTATCCCTACTGCTATGCAAATTTGTATGCATGGGTTTTTAGGTCTCAGAAAGGATCTCATGATAGTTCGAGACCCCTCTCCCCTTTAGAAAGGGGGGCTCCCATACAAATGAAAAACAAATTTCTGCATAACTCAAGAACTAAACAAGCATAGGATAGTTTTGGGAGAAATTTTTTTTATGAAGGTTTGAGACCCTTCCCTCCTCTGGAAATGCAACAGAAGTTTCTGCATAACTCAAGAACTAATGAAGCAAATAGAACCAGATTTGGCATGTGGGGTTTTCTAGAACAAGAAATGTTTTTCTTTTTTGATTGATCGAGACCCCTCTCCTGTCTAGAAAGGGTGGCTCTCATTTAAATGAATCTGAAATTTTTGCATAACTCGAGAACTAATAATGCAAATGGAACCAAGTTTTTCATGTGGGGACTTTGAAGGCAAGCAATGTTTCTACTGTGGTTCGAGACCCCTCTTTTATATGGTAGGGGAGGGGGAGGGGGTCTCATACAAGTGAAACACAAATTCAAACCAAACAATTATCCCAACTGTTATAAAAATTTGTATGCAGGGGTGTTTGGGGCCCGATAAGGTTCTTATGATGGTTCGAGACTTCAACTCCGTCTGGAAAAGGGGGCGGGGGGAGTGCTCCCATACAAATGAAACACAAATTTCTGCTTCTCGAGGGATAATCAAGCAAATGGAACTAAATGTGGCATATGGGGGGTTTTGAAGGCTAGAAATGTTTCTACGGTGGTCTGAGACCCCTCATATTGCTAGAACCAAACATAAGAAATTTCCCTACTGTTGTGAATTTTTTCATGTAGAAGTTTTTGGGGTCGGAGAAGGCTCATATGATGATTCGAGACTACTTCCCCGTCTTACCCGAGAACGAATCAAGCAAACAGATCGAAATTTGGCATGTGGGATTTTTCTCTGAAGCAAGTGTTTTTTCTCTGGAGGGGGGAGGGGAGGAGGTCCCATGCAAAACACAATTTTCAACCAAATATGAGAACTATCCATGCAACTTAAACACATAATGTGCACGGGTAAGCAGCATGTTCTGATAGAAGTGTGAACCTCTTCTTAGTCAAAAATGGGGGATGCTTGAGCTACTCTCAGTGCTACATTCTGAAGAACAAGTTTATCTAAGGTTATGCAAGAGAAAATTTTGTTCAAACAGACAGGATACGGCATAGTTTGATGATAAATGTTTTGTCTATGAAATGCTCCCACACAGAAAGAAAAACTACGGTAGAAACTAAAGATCTTAGAGATAAATTAAAAATACACACCTACGTTTAATTTTGCAGAAAATATTTTAACAAAACTCATTTCTTAAAATATATAAGAGTGCCAGTCCTATTATATTTTCATTCATTTAGTTGCAAGCGCAGCAAGGATGGCTCCGGGTTCAGTTAGTATAAAATAAAATCATTCTAGGGGCTTTTTTCATTAAGGCGAATTTAACATTGAAAGACTCTCTTTGAAGACTCTCTTTCTCACTCTCTCTTAAGGTAGTAAGTGCTCTCAAGGACGTGGAGCTAGACAGGCAATTATTACCCATTGAATCTATATATATTTATAAAATTTATTTCTAATAGGTTTGCGTGGACCATCGGGTGAATCGGTAGAATCAATTGTGTCGATACTTTTGTCTATTGTCTCGGTTGATTAATGTTCGTTGCGCGGGTGATCGAGTGAACATGAGAAGTCGTGGTTCGCCGGGTAATATGCCGGGTAATAATAATTAATTACGATCCAAATTATTCGTTCGCCATGCTTGGTGGGCCACCCTCTAATGGAACAAATAAACAACCGTCCCATTTTGTAAGTTATTCCAGCGGCATCCAGTCTAAGTTAGCTCTCAGGCGTTGAGATGAGTTGCCTTGTTTTCCCAATGAAATACCACTACAGGTATACCTCGATAGTACGTACATCAACTTGCTGACTTCAAATCAAAATTGCATAAATACATCGAAAATCTAATACAACCACAAGACAGAACAAAATCTGTTCTTTCTTTTGGTTGTATAAGTTTTCAGATACAAACAGTAGTTTTTATGCAATTGCGATTTGCAGTGCGAATGTTGATGTACGTACTATCGAGGTATACCTGTATCACACTCTGTGACTGGCCCCAATAATATCCTTACTATTGGTTTAAATCGGTTCAACTAGGAAATCGGTCCTAATTTTCAAACATTTCACTTGACAGCTGTTTCACGTCAACATGTTCCTACCCTTGCATTCGGGCGGAGCCGGCGCCGGTATTGCCTTAGTTTGGAATCACCAGTTTTTACACATTGAAGATGTATGTTAGTCCCAAGCATCATCTGTGGGCTCTCTGTGTAATAACAGCTGCTCTGGCAACAACGGAGTAGTAAGGCTCATGCTTGGGCGAGTCTTACATTGAGATTGATTACTTTCTCTTTCATTCATTCATTCATTCAATCACCTTTACATTTTTCATTCTATTATTTGTAGTAAGTTTAATAATGGCGCTGTAATAAATGAAAGTGAGCTAGACAGGAGAGAATCTCTCATTGTTAGATTTGCCCTATTGAAAAAAGTTCCTAGCATTCTAAAATTTGTAATTGACCATAACGGTTTTGAAAATGTTCTAGTGAAAGATGTTATGACCACTTGAGAACCATCATAAAACCTATTGGCCGCCATCAAAACCAGTATAGGGCCGAATGGCCACAGCTGTCAAACTTCACGGCGATATCGTGGTTGGTTTTTGTTGTTCTGCTTTGTTTGATTCTCTGCTCTTCTGATTCATTCAACAGTAAATAATGGCTAAGAAAAAAGTTCTAGTGTTGCGGCAAATTATGTTTGATAGCAAAATGTATAAAACAA
Organism: Aedes japonicus; assembly: GCA_034211315.2. Lineage (NCBI taxonomy): Eukaryota > Metazoa > Arthropoda > Insecta > Diptera > Culicidae > Aedes > Aedes japonicus. The sequence goes on along the minus strand of JASCZW010007445.1, from coordinate 56,842 downwards.
ATTGAGTTTTTTTTTATAGCGTACCATGCTCCAAATCATATGCGTATTTAATTTCATGGTGAATATTGGCACGATAAGAGCTGAAAATTAATGCAACTCGGAAATAATGCGAGTTTACAACAACAAAAACAAACTTGAAAGAAATTTATTCGATAAATTAATCATGAATTTCCTGAAAATTGATGGAATTCAATAAGGTTATCTAAACGAATACCGAAGTTTGTTTCAGATCTACAGTTCAGTTGTATTACATTTGAAATTTGGTGTATTTATTTTTCCACATTTCATATATATATATATATATATATATATATATATATATATATATATATATATATATATATATATATATATATATATATATATATATCAATATGGTGATTGCAAGAAATCACAGTTTTGCCAAAAAGCCAATTTATCTAATCAATGGCTACTATAAAACTATATGGTCGCTTTCTTCAATGCCAATTAGCCGTTTAATGCATTTACTGGTTTAATGGTTTTAAAATGCTTTTTTCATCTGACCACAATAAGATAATATGGATGAGTCCTAAAACGGCATATCGAAACAGCATTTTATGAGTTTATAAAGTCAAAATAAAACCTTTGATAGGAGTAGAAGGCATTTTAGAAGTCAAGAATTTAAGATCGTTGTAAAGAAGCTGTGTAGGTTCTTATAAACCTGACTTAAATTTGAAACCTATTGGCATCTCTTGCTACTATAATGAAACCGAATTATTTCTAGTGGCTTTCATAAAACTTTAATAAAACTTTATAAAGATGATGGTTTTGGCAATGATATTTGGGATGTCACGCAGTCGGTTCCTGTTGTGTTTTATTAATGTGGACACTTTAAGGGCATACAATACGATTGAGCTTATAACTGAATTATAGATCCTGAGTGATGTTTCCCATCGGAGTCTGACAAAGGCAACAATCGAATGACTGACTTTCGTGGGTGCGTGTGTACTAATTTTCAATTAAATCGGAGACACTCGAAGTTCGACGGTAGGCCATTTTGGCTGGAAACGCTCTATGATGTTATGCAAAGATTGTTCTGAAAATACTTGAGTAACAATTAGAAGAAACATTTCGGCTTCTATTTTCTTCTGCTCTAAAATTACCACCACTGCTCGAGTAAACATCCCCCTTTCCTATCCCGCCCCCACAAACGAAGAAGACATGTTCACTCAGTCCGAATCCAATTCGATTCCCATTTAATAAACATGTAAATTTGCCAAAAAAAAATAAATGTCACAGTGATCACCTCGAGTCGTTCGTCCTATCTGACTTGACTGTGATTGTCTCCACCTACCCCTCCAAACAAGTCACAACATTTCCCGAGGGACAACTGTGCCGGTTTACACGGACGTTCCGACGTAAATTGAGTTCTGGTGGCGGCTTTGGCTTTGGCGGCCGAGTCGTTCTCCTCGCCGGGTCGCCGATTTCGCCATCGTGAGAATCGATATGAGGGTAGGCAATGGTTTTTGACTTGCTTTTTCCCCCCCAACCACGGTGCCAATACTCCTGCGAATGAATCGCAACATTCAAACGATATGGACAGCACACGGACAGGAATCGAAATGGAAATTTAAATATTTTTCCCCATTCGAATCATTTTTTTTTTCCTACAAATATTATTTTTTTCTCCCACCCGTCACCGTTGGCACCACAGGCCTACTATGATGATAACACCGAAACACACAGTGCCAAATAGGATGGGAGCAATATAACACCAATAATTCGGGTGGATTGGGAATGAATCGAAAAAGAAATAAAACTGAACAAAAAAAATAAACCGTCCATGCGTCAATACATTTCATGTTTATTTCAAAACTCAAATCACTAGTGCTTTATCGACGGTGAGGGGGGAGGGGGTAGCGGGGGGTGATTGTTTGGACGTGCAGGTTTGAATATTTTTCTATTCATTTGAAGGCGATTTATTCATTCTATGATGTTTTTTTTCTCTGCAATCACGGAAAGTGTCACTTTCTAACAGCAAATTTAGCGCACGAGAGATGCCGATTTAATCGAAATTGTTTGGACAATCGAAAGGGGAGGGGAACTGAAACTTTATTTGAAAGGCCTTCTAAAAACTTGACAGCCGATGTAGGCCGCATGGTTCGGCACCACCATGGAAACGGAATCAAATGAAACCTGACAGCAAAAACAAAGATTTGAAAGAGTTTTAACGTCCTCAAGACGACTTCAAACATGACACTAACAGCCGTTTGCGGAGAGAAGAAATACACTCCTCCTGGAAAGCTCTTAATCCACCGTTCCCCAAAAGTAAGTGACATTTCTCCGCAGGGAATCGCTTCAAAATGGCTACAAACGCCCTCCCGCTTTCCTCGCACAAACTTTTAAATAACATTACATCCAAGCAAGCGTCGGGTAGAGAAAGCAGAGTACACGACTTCAACGAGTGTGCGAGAAGACTTAAAAGTATTAGCTTGAATAATATTTTCATCTACAGCATTGCACAGCACAGCACAGCACAGCAAGTGGGTTGGTTGCTACTCGTTTTCGGTGCCTCGACTTGTCTTCTCCTGAACAAGAAACTTGTCACAAGTGCCCACTCCAAAGTGTGCTTCGCCTACTGAGAGGGTGCAGCACTACTTCACTCTGGACGCTAAAACATTCGTGCTTCGCTGGGGAGGACTATTTCACCAAAGTGAGAGCGAATAAATAAAATAAATATCCTGAAGCGGAAAACCGGGGGAGTGCCTCATCGCAAGATGCACACAGCTTTCCGTCGTTCTCTTCTTTTTTTTTTTGAACTGCAGACGTTGGCGAAGGGAGTGAATCGACCGGAAGTTTATTTTGTTGCACACAAGTTTCCTCCTCAGAAACTGTAATATGTGATAGAACGAAGGGATTTTTTTCTCATAAGAAACAAGCTACTTAAAATATTAATTCAAACGTTTGCTTTACTGTACCTATCCTGAAGCTCTTCAATGAATAATCTTGAATTAGTTGCCAAAATCCAGTCACCTCTCGTTGTTCCTGTGATGAACCGAGTGGCAAAACATCTTCTGATATTATAAGTTTTACAATATTGTCAATTGCGTTTTTCGACAATTTATTTTTTTTCAGTTCACCCATCAGTTCGTTCTCGAAATCCATATACAGCGTATTAATGTTCTATTAAACACACAAATGATGTTTAGGTATGACTCTGTGGTCATGAACAGAGCAACCACAATCACACGCGACGGTTATGATTGAGATTCTTGTGTAGATAAATTTCATCACAAATGTGTAGATAAATTTCAATCAAAAAATACGGACAAAACGTGACAGCTCACCAAAGCCCAACTGTTCGTGGTCAGAGCTTGCTGCGATCTCCTTTTAAATACAAAAAGCATTCAAAAGAAAACCAAGAAAAATAGGAAACAACAGTTTTGATAAAATTCAAGGATGATTTGAATATGTTTTTGGGTAGACTATTATATTCAAGAAAAAAATTCTAAAGAAAGGTGAGAAGTTCAACAGGGAAAATGTCGACTAGTTGGAAGAGTACTTTATATTTAACCAATCAAATGTGTCTGACACTAGAACCACGCAAGTCGGAAGACCCCAAAAGAGAGCTTTGTGGCAGAAATGAGCGATTAAAAGCTACAGAGCCTAAGAATTGTTGGAGAAGTTGTGTCGGCTCAGTGGTTCAAAGGTTATAATTCTTCGAAATATATATATTTTCTAGATTAAAGCTGGTATTAGTTTCCAATATTTACAGCAAAATTCTAAATTCAGACAAAAAAATTAGAATTTCACGTTAGATTGGATAACCGACATTGATAACTGTCACGTGACAGTAAGTGCTGTTGAAACATTCAATCACTGAGCAAAAATTGTGCCTAGATGGCCATTTTCTCATAACAACATAAAAGCATTAGAAAGTAACAATTCATCTTAGTGAATTTAAAAGAAAAGTAAATTGTTTTGCCCGTTCAAAAATGCCTCAGGTCACGATATTTGTTCAAACCGGCGGATTCCATGCGGAATTACCGATAGAAATCGTATTTTTTAAATGATTATCTCCGATTGGGATAACTGACATAGTGTCGGAGATTGATCATTTTTAATAAGCTTGTAAGTGTTTTTGCACAAGCTTTATTCAAACTATTTTAACTCGAGAATTGTCGATTGTTTGAAAAAACTGTCTAAGAACGAACTGTAGCGAGCTTATAGGTGTTTATGGAGTAGACTGGTCAAAATAAAAAGTTTCATTCTATTCTATTCTAACGCTTACACAGCCAGTAATCAAAAGCATCCTGGAAAATACTATAACCAGTATTTTGCTTAGCAACATTAATCATTAATATTTGTGACATATTTATAATGTGTGTATGTACAATCCAACGCCCACCATCCAGCAGTGTTTTTATGGAAGAAACATGTTTGCAGTTAAACGAAATTTTGTCGTGCACGACAAACATTTTTAACCCGGGAGTTGGAAAGTGATAGCTCTGTTGGGTTCAGGTGACCCATTTCAAAATGCCTGGTTACTCACGTCCATTTCGAGGACACTTTCACTTACATACCGCTCATACACACAGTACAAACATCAAATGGATATTAGTATTGCGCATACACTTCCATCATCAAAGCGTATCTTCTGGATGATGGCACGTATTTAGCAGTATAGTTCAAATTTATTTATAATCAGATAGATCTCACCGGAAATTGTTGCTGGTGGTCAGTCTTCATTTGGATGACCTCCTTGTGATGCTGAAGGATGCGTTTTTGTCTCTGCAGGAGGAGCTCTTCGCTATTCGCCAAATATTTTCAAATCATCATTTTCGAAAGGAACAGCACGAATTCATTTATTACTTCGTGCACAAATGCAATACAAAGAAAATCACAGGTAGCAAAACACTCTCGGAGTTGAATTCGAAAAATCACAATCACTGCACACTTGATTACTGCATCTGAAATTTTCGTTCGTTGTTTCTGATTAACAAATAAACGTTTTCAACATTGCACTGGCTTTCTTTTTCTTCTCCACACTCTGACAATAATCAAAATCCCCCGCTATGATGCGATTCTATATCGACTTTAAAACTGCTAATCAGTGTTACTGATATTCTCCTTGTTCGGTTCGAATATGTTTGTCATCACCGAACACTTCCAAAATAAGGGAAGTTCAGCAAGCATTCGCGAAAGAAAGGAGTGCTCTCACTGAAGGGTGCTGCGTGAGTGACTCGTGTGAGATGAAGTTTTGTGCTATTCGCTTGCATTCCTTCTCATTCTGAGATCATCGCTATTCGAACTTGAATAACTTCGTCGACGAATGTTGTTTTAAATTCGCCGCGAGTAAAATTTAAAAAAAAAAGAAAATGGAAAACTCGAATTTGTTTTTGGTCGCTTGATGCTGAGTCGAAGAATGGTGTTTTTGATTCAAGTAAAGTGTGTTTGCAAGCATTGATATATTTATTTATTTGTCGTCGTCAATCAGTTGTAGACCGTTTTAACTACAATAAGTACTTAACTTAACTTAATCCTAGCACTCGCGGAAATATTGTTTTAATTTTTCTTTCGACATTGTAAAATCTATACTATTGCAATGGATATTGTAATTAGCCATCATTTGGTTAATCGGTCCATATTTTGCATAGTTCGTGCGATGATAATTTGTTGGCAATAACTGTCGATGTCTTAAATGCCTTGTTGGTATGTTAAAGTTTAATTTTGATAGAATTTCCGTTGAATCAATTCTTTGTGAGACTATATTATTTATAAATGACGCCATAGCGAATTCACGATGCTCTTTTGATGTTTGAATATTTTTAAGCATACATCGAGCCTTATACGATGGTAAAGGAAATACAGTCCATCCTAGCTTTCTTAGTGCATATAACAAAAATTGCTTTTGTACTGACTCTATTCTTTCTTCATGTGTTATTGTAAATGGAGACCGAACTATGCTACAATATTCAAGTATTGACCTGACATAAGCAATGTATAGTGTTTTTATCGTGTACGGGTCATGAAAGTCATAGCAAAAACGTTTAATAAATCCTAACATGTTTTTAGCTCAGATTATAATTGTGTTATAATGATCAATGAACGTAAGTTTAGAGTCTAGGACAACACCTAAATCACTAACTCTATCACACTTCTCTACATTCTGATTGCCTCAAGTTATTTGTATGTTAGGTATGTTGCGTTTTCGACTGAAGGTAATTAAGTTACATTTTTTAACATTCAGTTGTAGCAGACTTTTGTTACACCAAGTATGGAATAACAATATTTCATTCTTAAACGCGTTGATGTCCTCTGCATTTTTTATTTCTTAATAAAGTTTCATGTCGTCAGCGTAAATTGAAAAATTTAGTTTCTTAAGAATAAAAGATAAGTCATTTACAAATAGAATGAATAAAAGTGGTCCTAGATGAGAGCCTTGTGGGACTCCTGAAGTGGTATGAATAGGTGTTGATTGGCGTCCTTTAAATCTTACAACTTGATCACGGTTGGTTAGGTATGAATTAAGCCATTTGAGGAGTTTGGGCTGGATTCCCATTTTTTGCAATTTAAATATAAGCATAGGTATATCGACACGGTCAAATGCTTTACTAAAATCTGTGTACAAAACCTCTACATGGTTTCCGTTATCCATTGCTTCCAGAGAATAATTAACGAATTCTAGTAAACTTGTGGTTGTCGAACGACCTTTAAAAAATCCATGCTGATTAGTAGTTATTCTATTTTTGATTTGGTTGAATAATTTTTCATTCACAATTGCCTCAAAAATTTTGGAATGCAAGAGATCAGGGCTATACTTCGGGCTATATTACGAATATCAGATTTTTTACCAGACTTGAAAATAGGCACTAGAAATGAGCTCTTCCATAATTTTGGAAAGTCTCCGGATTCCAGTGACATATTAAAAAGCCAAAACAATGGAGAAGTAAGCTCAGCTGCTAAAGTCTTCATAAACAAAGAAGGAACTCCATCCGGTCCCGAGCCTTTCGTTGCATCTAAATGTTTTAACCCTTCCAAGATTTCATGCACATAGATTTGATTCACGCTTATGTCACTGGAATATTCAGGATACAACCCAAAGTATTGCCGATCACGATCTGCTTCTGAGTATGTTGTGTATGTTTCTTGAAAAAACTTGGCAAATAAATTGCATATTTCTTCGGTATTATTACTTTCATTATTGTCCAAATACATACGGGATGGAAGATTGTCTGATTTTAATTTTGTATTCACGTAATTAAAAAAGTTTTTTGGGCGACATACTGGTGGTCAAGCCACTGGACCCGTAACCTCGACATTCAAGGTTCAATTCCAGGTTACTCCATATTTTTTTTTACATCAGGGAACGTCCATTAATTACGTCACGCCGAAAATGACTTTTTATAGCATCCCCCCCTACTGTCACGTGTTTTGTATGGACTTTAATTTTTTTTTGTGGGTCGTCACGTTTTCCCGAGCCCCCCCCCCCTCCCCCCTTACTGCGTGACATAATTGATGGATCTTCCCTCATTATACATCGTAATGAAAATTAATGAAATTCATAATAATTTTTAGCGGCAAAAAAAACAAAATGCAATCTCATGAATTTCGAAGGTTTATTTCACTGAGTGAGTCATTACGTGGTGTGCGAGCGAGTAAACACACCTCAGGTATCTGTTTTAGAATCAATGTTATTTTGTCCAAATTAATGTGGTTTTGGGGTGCAAATTCCCCCTGAACACCAAACAAGGTTCACGATAACCGGAATATTGTTCATGGTGTATATTCATAACACGAAAACACAACATATCATAAAATCATGACCTGTTTTTCTCATTTTGAAGAACATATTATTTCCCGTGCAGTGTAAAAATATGAAGTGTAATTAAGGATTGAATGCGTAGAAAATATCAAAAAATTGTTTCATAGACAAGCTATTAATGTAAGAGAAAGTTGACGAAGAAAATTTGTCAATGTTACTTTGGACCTTATGTATTCAGCTTGATTTGTGTAAATCAATATTGCATTTGTGAAAACAAACACACATTCTTATTCCCCCATTTTTTGACAGACGGGAATGCTATTTGAAAAAGGGTGTTTTTTTACCCATTAATGGGTTTTCGCAAACACTCAGCGAAATAAACTTTCAAAATTCATAAGATTGCATTATAAATATTTGCAATCAGAAATCAGTGTGATTTTCTCCTTATGAAATATAATCACCTTATGAAATATAATGATGATGAAAAAATAAAAATATGGAGCAACCTAAATTCGACAACTTTGAACGTTGAGGTTATGGGACCTGTGACTTGCTCACTAGTATATGTATATTAATACTTGTAATTAGGAAAGCTTATAGCCGTACAAGAACAACGTCTTGAAAAACAAAATCCATTGATAAGTCAATGAATTCAATGGATGTCATGTATTATTCAGTGTTGGAAACACTCCAAATTGATAAACTATTTTAAATCTGGAATAGAATAAAAAAAAAAACGATTTTTATGTCAGTGGAGCTGGCCTTTTTTCACCACATCTCATGGAAAAGGACCGTCATCGCTTTGTGGATTCCGGAAGGACTGTTCATCAGATTTCTGTCACCAATGCTACGTTGCAACGACCAACTTATTCACGTCGAAAACCATCGGTTCTATATAGCGTTATGCATTATACAATTTACCATGTTTCTTGTTACTTCTTGAGCTTAGAATTAAGCTACATTTCGCACTTCCAAACAAGAGTTAAAACTCACTGGATGTTCACTCTTTTGTATCTAATGTTTGATAATATATAAAGGTGGCCCGTGATATGTTGCATACTGCCAAACCCTTCATTAGTACGCATTCTACTCTCATTTCGTTTTACTTAATTTTTGAGTAGAATTGTATACTATCTCTTTTCCTCTCACGGAAAAGTTACTCAATATTTGGAAAAAGTTACTTAAAACGAAAATTGAGTAACATTCCGTGAGAGAATAATAGATAGTATGCAGTTGTACTAAAAAATTCAGTAAAATTAAACAGGAGTGTAGACCGTTACACTCAAGGAGCTGGCGAGAATTCATTTTGCTTTAGCCAACATCTCTAACATCCAAACATCAAAAGATTCATTATTTGTAAACAATACTGCCACTCGTGCCCGTGAAACAAACGTCAGACGGGCCTTATTCAAATAAGGCCCGTGATATGTTGCATACTGTCAAACGCTAGTAACAAGGATAGGGTTGCCAGGCCCCTGGTTACACTGAAAGCTCACACTGTAGTTTTGATTCATGTAAAGTTATCTGAATTTAACTATGAGTATAACTAAGAGCGTCGGATGTATATCGAGCTTTGATATATTATGTTATTGTCCAGAAGTAATCCAATGGTAATGATATCCAGTAGTATTTCTTTTTCAATTTTACCTGAGAATGAAAACAACGAATAACGATATCCAAACAAAGCAGCGAATGTACTTCTAAAGAGTAAACACCGTTGAATTTAGCTGCGTGCACCAAATTTTGAACGCAATCTTTGGTGAGTCTCAAATGAACTAAAACGTCCAAGGCAGACGTACAATTTAAAGAGACGTTAATAGAATGAATCTTATGACCCAAACACAGCTGAACGGTAACGGCAAACGGCAAAGCGCTCAATGAACGCATCATACTGGAATTTCAGGTCCTAGTTAAAGGCTAATTAAAGGCTATTCAGAAACCTAGGCTTATTGGGTGGGAAGGAGTGGGGGGTTGTCCAAAGTCTACGCTCCATACAAAATTTCAAAAAAATTGTATGCAGAAAAGTCTACGAGGGAGGAGAGTGGTTCTGAGATTTTCAAAAATGAGTCTACGTGGTTTATGAACCGGCCCAAAGTTATTTGAGTCACGCAACGTCCGGTCTTGTCCTCACGCTCATCCACGTCTGTTGCCGGAACTAGCTCAGGAGTGACACTCTCAGTTTCCCAAAATTTTGCACGAGCAAGTTAACGGGATCAACAGTTACGGTAAACAAACGTACAGCTGATCCAGGCAGACACTGATCAGAAGAATTTTTCAAAGGAGATTATTTGAGGTTTTGCTTACTAGAGATACTCTCAGACTGTGTCTGGTTCTGAAAAGACATTCAAATTACACAAATTTCCAGTGGTAAAATTTTTTTTTCGAGCTAATCGTCAAAAAATAGTAAGATTCAACGGACTGAAATCAAATCCCATTCAAGTCAACTGGACAAGTGAGCCATTCTGTTTATTTGATTCATAAACGACATTTCCAGCATTCTTAAAAACATATATGTTTTTATTCGTGCCAGTAAATGTATAAAGTTGCAAAAAAAAATCCAGCTTTTCTGATCCGATTTATCCTTTTCAATTGTGTTATTTTTCTTAAGGAAACAGTCCGTTTTGTAAAAATGTTGTTGAACGTTAGTGAGTTTATAAGTTCCTTCAATTGCATCCAAATTTGAAGGAAACTGAGTGGATTTTTTAAGAAACAGACTGATATATTCGGTGGGTGTGAAAAAATCCTGTTGTGTTTTCACTGCGGTGAAGTGAAGATGTAACTTCGACAGCCTTCAGTATAACGGTGATTAGGAAAATTATTTGGCCGATTGTTTGAAGCTGGTTTTATTCGCACTAGAGTGAAAGTAAATTCAGAAGCAATTGAGCCGAATTTAAGATTGTGGGCTTCCTGCAAGCGGAGGTTCAGAGAGCTGGTTAACCTTGCAGAAATGTTTGTAACATACATGATGAGGGATGATATTTTGAATCTTTTTTCTCTGTTTGTTGAAACCTTGTTTAATATACTTCGTTCTTAGCTTAGGACTTCAAACAAAAAATAATACAAACAATATAAAACAAAAAAAGTTCAGGCAACAATAACAATTAGAAATTGGCTCATCGTTGTAGAACCCCCAGGTCCAAAGTACACCATGCAAAACACTCTTATGCTTTTCGGTACCTTTCGATACTAGTATCTTTGTTTTTGTATTGATTCGCTATGTTGTTTTGACAGAATATTTGAGGTTGTGTTGGTGTGAGTTACGTTATTAGTGGCGAGGATCGAGCATGGGACCGATGTGCTAGTACTTACTGAGTCAAAAAATATGTAAATTTTCTTCATGACTATCCAGCCGCTGGTTCAGGTTAACTGAACCAATTTTGAATCCTGGTGAGTTCGAGCATTAAAGTGGAATACCTGTAACGATAAAATGAGAAGAAAGATTAGTAATTTTCATGTAATTCCAACAACCTCTATTGCTTATCCTGACAGAAACGCAGAATTCAGAAGAACTTCTGCATCGAATATCCAAAGTTTTCCAGCCATAAAACGCCTTTGTAACTTTATTCTGGTGTCATTATCGGCGATCACCAATGAGTCCAGGTACAGCACCTCGATTTCATCACCGTCTATCTGGACTCGTGGTTGGAGGCCAACATTGTCCTCTTGTGAGTCCCTTTCTCTCTTGTATTTTTTATTTGACACAACAACGACAAACCAAAGCGTTAAGTCTGATGTACGTTTCCGTCATAGCCTGAAAGTTTTGTGCTACGATATCAACGTCGTCGGTGAAGCCAAAAAATAGGACAAACTTCCTGAAAATCGTATAACTCGTGTCAATCCCTGCTCTTCGAATCTCAGCCTTTAATCTAATGTTATATGTACATTTACACATTTACAATTTAAATCGGCAAAATTTCCAGTCGATCAACTCGGCAGTTACTATTGCCGATATTTATGTCAAATTTGTGTTTGTTAGCTGATTTTCAACAAAAATTTCATTTGTTAGCTGATATTCAGACTGGAGGCTCTGGCAACAGAGCAACTTAAATTTATTTGACAGGTAGCCAACAGATTTCGTAAATACGCATTTTGTGTAATTATGTCCAAAGTTACTCTATCGCAACGAAAACATTCTCTTTTGTGAGGGACTCAAATTTATCGAGAATATCATGAAGAACAAATTGTATACATCCAAGCCCAAATGAATTATAATTAATTCATTTTGTCTCAATTTTATTCAATATGAAAGAAAAACTATCAGACTATCAGACATATTACAGATATTAGAATGTCTATAGTAGCAAGCATATTACAACACATTCAAGAATTGCTTGAATTTCTGCTTGAAACACGATTGGCCACTTACCCATAGATACTGAGACATCTATCTCTTACAATTGCAAAATAAATTCAGTGGATCATTCGTGGTTTTAGTCCATATATCTTAGTATGTTGTATGTTTTTTTTTTCCTTATCCAAAGAGCATTTTCTGCCTAATTAATAACTTGCACTAGATGTGGATTCCAATTTAGTTTGCTGTCAAGAGTTACGCCCATATACTTGACTGAGTGTGAAAGTTTCAAAGCGTTCCTTTCAGTTTTATTTCTTTGATAGAAAATTTCCTCTTTTATGTGAACAGTAGTAGTTTGCAAAGGGTTTATTTTCAACCCTTCTTTGGCGCACCTCGATAAAACATAATTTAAAGCATCTGTATGCTCTCTGAAATGATATGGTCATATTTTCTTGGCACTATTATGACAATGCCATCTGCCAAGCCAATAATCTCGAAATCCTGTGCTTCTAGATTTTTTAGAAGTGTTAAAGACCATAATAGAGGGGAGAAAACACTCCCCTTAGGACACCCTTTTGCAGCTCAAGCTGTTAAGCATCTCATAAATTCAATTAGCAATTCTTTCATCGAACGCATGGTTCATCATAGCGTTTTTCAGTAATTGAAAGAATATATTATCAAATGTTCCTACAATATCAATAAACGCCACTAGTGAATTTTCTTTCGAATCAAAATATTTTTCTAGTTTTGTAACAAGCGCGGTGAGAGTTATTACCGTTGATTCACCAGTTTGATAAGCGAACTTATAGGGTATGTGTCCTTGACTCAGCCTAATATGCAACAATCGATTACATTTTTTATTATATCTCATAAAGTATGTGAGCTGGAAACAAATTTAACTAGCTATACACTTGCAAAGATATGTTTAATAAGCCATCTGCTAGTATGTATCACGAAAAGTGACACAACTCATTTTATGAAGTCAGAAACTTGCGAGGAATATGGATTTAATGTCGGTCTATGGATACCAAATTGGGTCTAACCAAGGGTGCAAGTTCGTCTCATTCGATAGATTTGTCATTAGATGTTGTCAACGTACGATTTTTTTTCAGATTTTCTGATTCAAGACGTTTCCAGCTGTATTCGCTCTACCTTACAAACAATTTCATAAATCAAACTATACCTAAACTACTAAGAAACGGTTCAGTGACTTTTGCATATAATTTAGCGGCCATTTGGCAATCAAAACATTATAGTTAATTCTACGCAGATTTTGTTCCTTCAGTTTGTGTTAAGAAGAGTTTTATGAAAAACATTCAACCGAAACTCAGACATTTTTATTGTAAATGTTACCAATAACAACATTTTTACTACGCTTTCCATACAACAGGCCATAGTTGGGAACCTAGTAAAAAATATGTTCCTAACATTGGGTCTATGGTTTTCATGTTAAATCATTGTTATTTTACCTATGTGACCTGTTAGTTTATAACGTGTGACTATTTTCTGTTCATCTTAGCTGCATTATTCGATTTATAGGTTCGATTTCGGCAAATTTAGATCATTCGAAGATTGTGTAGATAATCTGTTCAGCTTACCTAGTAAAATCATGGTTTCTAAAAAGTTAAGGAAATCTAAAATAACGTGCAAGTGAACAACTATAAATTGATAAAATATGTCTAAATTGCTTTGAAATAAATCGGTCATCTTGATAGCAACATGATTTTGTTGGTTATCGTCGAAATAATGACATATTTGGTACTTAGGCCGAATGAAGGAGCTAGGCTAACATTACATCCCGTTACCCTACTTATTGAAAGAAACTGTTGAATCCTTGAGGGTTTGAGCTGTTCAGTGGAATACTTGTAACTGAAATGAGAAGCAAAAATAGTATCTTCCATTTAACTCCAACTACCTTTGCTTATCTTGACAGACGCGCGTATTTCATCTACATGTACAGACTTCTTCAGTTGTCGTACTAGGTCGACTACCCAGTCGAGTTATTAGTACGAGACACTGAAGAAGTCTGCACATTGTAGACGAAATACGCGTATCTGTCGAAGATAAGCAAAGATAGTTGGAATTAAATGGAGATTACTAATTTTTCTTCTAATTTATAGTAAGAAACTGTTGTCAAGTACGATCATTTTATGTGCTCATAGATTATATTTTCTATTATTTTTAGCATAGTAGATGATAAACTAAACAGTCTGAACGATTGTGCTGACATCTTCTCCTTCTTATTAGTCTTTGGAATAAATAAAACCTTCACTTGTCGCCAAGTTTTCAGAATATAATTCAATGTTAAGCTTGCACTCAACAAATCTTTGAGAATAGGTGTCAAAGTTTCCTTACATTTCTGAAGTAGTACTGGAAAACTTCCATGTCTATCTATCGCCTATTCGATTTGTTTTTCTGTAAAAATAGTATTGGCCAGATTTTGCGCATATGTCCTCGCACTTTCTAATTCAATTGACTGATGTATTGTATTTTGAAGTCTCACACTGGTTTTACTAGACTCAGTGTGCCCGCATGTAAATCTTGGTCATCATTTATGTCGAAAATTTAACATGGAGAGTATGTTCCCATAATTATTTCTAATGTTTCTTCCACAGAAGTAGTAAAAGTACCGTAATTCTGCTTTAGAGTTCCTAGGCTATTCGAATGTTCTTTTGAAATGACTCTTTGCAATCTGGCAGCATTTGGAGTATTATCAATATTTTCACTATTCTTCTTTTTTGATCTTTTGAATTTCTTTGTTGAAAGCAATGAGGGCTTCCCTCTATCGATCCCATTGCCCTGTTTTTTTTTTTCAGCCCGGTTAAATAGCTTCCGGGTTTTCTTTCGAAGTTTCTGTAATGTTTTATTCCACCAAGGTACATCTCGTAGAGCGTTCCTTTGCAGGACAGCAGTCGTAGTAAACTTGTTGGATTAGGCTTAAAGCTGTCGAGAATTTTTGCTCAAGTTCTTTACACGTCCAATGATAAGCTTTGAGTTTTACAACTCTCAGATTGTTTTCCTAGGATCTCGGTTAATTTCAATAAATTGTTGATTTGTTTCATAATCAAAAATGATTTGCTTGTGATGGGACAACGACAATTTGTTCGATACGTGCCGGTTTTCTATTTTTGACTGAGATCATGCGACTACATAAAGTTATTGTGCTTTGCGTGAATCGTTTGCAAAGTACAGCTGTTTGACCCATCCTCAGAAGAGTTCAGTTTCGGTCAGTTTTGTTAAATCTGCAAGTATTCAGAATGAATGACAGTTGCGGTTGTTCTCGAATGTGCTAAATTATAATAATGAAGTTGTTCCGGGCTTAGTGAATAATATAGATCAATAATAACCATTTTTTAATGAGTAAAAATTCCATAAATCAGTCAGCTGTCAAAATTCATTGAATGATGTGAAGCGACGTTTACTTAAACGTTACTACGCGTTAAGGCCAGTATCGATTTAAAAAGTAGAGAGGTTAGGGGCTAGTCATAAACCACGTAGACTTTTCTGGGGGGAGGGGGGCAGGTGGTTTGGCAAAAGTCTACGAAATTTCTTTCGAACACGAAATCGACCTTTAAACTCCCGTTTCATCTCACTCCATTTTTAAGTGAAATTGTATACTATCTCTTTTTCTCTCACGGAAATGTTACTCAATTTTCGTAAAAATTGAGTAAAATGAAACGGAAGTGTAGATCGTTACTATGACAGTACACACGATAGTTGTGATTTATGCAAAAATTTATAAAATTTCATTCGAGTATAACTAAGAGCGTCGGATTTATATCGACCTTTGATATATTATTTTAATATCTAGTTTTGAAAAGATATCCAGTAGTTATTTTGTAATTTCACCTGAGAATGAGAACAATGAATAATGATATCTAAACAAAGCAATGAGTATTCTTTTGAAGAATAAACACCGTCGATTTTAGATCCGTGTTGCAAATTTTGAACGCAATTTTGGCGAAAAAGCGAAAAATGAGTGACCAAAATGAAAACACAAAGCTCTCTCCTGACGTTGTTGCGACGTTTTTTGAAATAAAAGGGTTCTGAATTTCCCAAAAACAATGATTTGAGAGTTAATTACGTAATTAATGTAAGTTAAAACATTTGAGAAAAGAGCAATTGAACCTTTTTGTATAATTAAGATGCAGGTTGGCATGTTGCAGGTCAACATAAGCAGCAAAAATATTCGAACGTTATGGTGCAAAAGCCTTCGTACAAAAAAAAACTCTGTTTCGACCACTTCCCGCCAGAGAATTACTGGGATATGCACAGGAAATAACTCGGGTACGGAAAAAATCATCGCAATATCGTCAGGTACAATAATGCTTTCATATACTTTATAGAGCCACGCGTGGACGATCTTTTGGTTCCGGCGAAAGTTCCGGCGAGAATTCCTATGAGCAATCAAACGCTGGTAGCTTGTTAGGGAAAGAACATAGGGTAGGGAATTGGTTAAGCTCCCTGGGACCTTATCTCCAAGCACGGGGTTAACATTAACTTACAACGCTCATTTTTTGCAGTGCTTCACTAGATGAAGCACCATGCTGAAAAAATGAGCGTTGGAAGTTATCGTTTACCCCGTGCTTGGAAAAAGTTCCCGGGGAGCTTAACCAATTTCCTGTCCTAGAAAGAATTTGCCAGCATATAACGCAATGGGATGCGAATATCTCGGAGATGATGTTTACTTCCAAAACTGGATGGAAACAACATCACTTTGTCAATTCATTTATGTCGGTGGAAAATATGCCTCTAGAATCAGCAGGTCCAAGTCAATGGATACAAATTTAAAGCCTAAGTGATGTCTACTCGGTCAAATACTCCAATTATATAACACTTGCAAGAAACTCGGCTCCAATGTCTTGTTGAAGGTAAAACGACAAAAGAGAAAGAGACGATTCTTCAAAATTGCCTTTTTATACGTGGCAACCAAGGTCAAAACAAATTGCCCTTCGCCGTGTCTTCTACTCCTTCCTCCGCTGTACGCAGTGGTTGCAACGATTCCTCGATATCTCTCTCAGTTTCCTGGTCGTCATCCATGTTTTCAGCATCCTCACTATCTGGAAAAAGCTTTTTTCTTTGATTTTAAACTTATGAACCCTTACGAACAACGACAGAATACTCCTACGAGCCAAATGTCGTAGAGAGCTTTTTCTCCTTTAGTATGCGCTTTGTAACAACTGTATCACCTGGCGATATGTCATTTTGCTTTGCCCTGTGCTTTTAGGTCTCCTTATCAGCAGGCCGGGTAACTTGTCTCATTTAGTTTTCTTCCAAACATCTAGATTTAAGGTTGCGACACCGGTCGTAGTATGTGGTGTTGAGTTGTGCATGAGTACAAATGTTCGAAGATCTCATTGCCAGTCTGCTCCCGATGTTTTCTGACCTATTTTCAGTCTTTTCCCAATGGAGCGGTTAAACTTTTCCACTTCTCCATTCACTTGAAGCCAATAGGGTGTGGTTCTTTGGTGCTCAATAGCAAACTGTTTACTGAAGCCTTGAAGTTCTCTACTGATGAACTGGGGACCATTATCGGTTTTTATGGACTCTGGCTTCGTCAAAAGTTGTGGTGGCCACAGATGGGTAAATAAGTTGAAACATTCGTTACAAAGTGTAAAAACTGTACTCTGGTACCAACACCTAATCCTTCCGAACCATTGAATCGTAACCTGCTCGTAATCGTTGACTACTTTAGTCCCTTCACAGAAAGGATAATCATGAGGCAAATTACAACGCATTTGACTGTGAAAGCTTTACTTGAAACGTTTTGCCGTTTCAGAATGCCAGAGATAACCACTATTCCCGGGTGGGATTTGTGAGCGATTTCCAATATGCGTGATCTTAGCTGTTCTGGAATCGCTAGCCTGTCTCCTCTCAACAGTAGGTTTCGAATCCGACACAGCTCTGCGCGGAATGGTTTAAATTCCCGAGCAGGACCGGATTATCTTGATAACTGGCTTTGGTATTAAGGAGCTCAGATTAAGAGGTAAAATATCTGAGTATAATACCATAAAATTTTTCTCTTTTTTCTCTGTTATATACCATAAAATTGTTCCCACAATGTTATGCGAATACCAAATTGAGGTAAGACAATACCAAAATAGTACCTCTAAGGTATTCCCAGGTAACCAAAATAACAAGTTTTGTTATTCAAGAGATATTTTGCTTGCAATTCTTAAGTATTATGTTTAGATATTTTACCTCTTAATCTGAGCTCTTTAATACCAAGGCCAGTTATCAAAAATAAGGTATTCATATGTTGTTGTCTCCTGCTCGGGTTCCTTACCTAGTTCGTTCCATATCTCAGTTTTCAAACTGTTGAACTCTTTGAAGTACTGTATCATTTAAGGTCTCCATTTCAACTTCTTCAAATGAAACTGCACAAGGTAGTGCAGTAAAGCCAATTGTAGTATGCCTGACTCATACACAACATCAAAACTATACGTCTGTAGGCACAATACCCAGGAACAGGATATTGATCGCTCTTTGAACAGAAACTTAAGACGTTTACTGTCAGTTATTAGTTTGAATCTCTTTCCGAGAAGATATAATAATAAGTAGATATAACTTGGCGTAAAGAGTAGTTTAGAGTTTCGCCATGCAAATGCAAAATTTCGATGCGTTGCTTCCATCGACGGCATTTCGGTAACTGAAGTGCTAATCTCAAAATCAAAAAAGAGGCATGATGCTACATGCACACATCCTCAAAATGAGAGGTGTGCAAAATTTGTTAATGCACGATGAAAGGAAATGCGTCAAGTTTAAGTTGACCAAATATTGATCGGAACACCCTTTAGAAACTCAAGAGGAAAAACACAGAAAATAGAACACAGAAAACGCATTCAGAATCATTTCCGTATACATTGAGGCGAGATAGGAGGACATTTAGTCTGCGATTGTGTTCTTCTGAATTTCTTTCCCAAACCATAACGTCGTCCAAATGAAGAACCACTCCATCTAACACTGCAACGACTGCTTCCATCACTATCTGAAGTAATTCAGGAGCGCAGCTGATCCCAAACATTAGCCATTTATATCCGCGTAAAAATACATATTTTTTGTAATAATTAAATACATATTAATAGTCACTAATAATTTTATTTTGTTTCTTTATGTAACTTGCCCAGGGGTGAGATTCAAACTGGTGGCTTTAGCAACAGAGCAACTTAAATGTATTTGACAGATGACCAATAGAGTTCGTAAATACGCTTTTTGTGTAATTATTGGCTAAATTTACTCCATCGCAACGCAAACATTACCTTTTGTGAGGGACTCAAATTAGTCGAGAATATCATGAAGAACGAATTGCACACATCCATGCCCAAATGAATTATAATTAATTGATCTTGTCTCAATTTTATTCAATATGCAAGAAAAAACTTTGAAGTTGAAACCGATTAATTGAGCATTTTTCGATCCATAATTTCCCTCGAATATAATTAAATTAATATTTCCTCAGGTCAAGTACTGCAAATGCTGTAATTGTTGACTCAGTTCTATCAGTTCGGTTGCAGAAGGAAAGGGCAAACTAGTCAAAATTATTTCATGGCCAACTACTCGGTAGCCGAGCAGTGAACTGTCAAGAGCTATTTCGTAAAAATAGATTTTTATTATGCTAAGTTGTTTTCAACTGTCTTCGCCAATGATTTTCTTCATCCATCCATTGACAGGTCCTGTCCATATTTGCAATTTTGCTTTGTTTCCTCTCGAAGCTTGTCGAGTGCACTGAGGAGAAATAATTCGATTTCGAGATCTTGGCTATTGACTTGTGAAGAATGTTCGCTCAATAAATCTTCGCCTTTCGCACACAATATAAGGCGAGAAGGACTCTTGGCACTAGTGTCTGTCTGTCTATCTATCTGTCTGCCGTTGTTGATGTTGTGGCACTGAGAAGTAATCAATCTTGGATGGATGGACAATACGGCAAAAACATCCCCTCCAGCTTAGGTGGAGGCGTTCGAAAGGACCAATACTTAACGTCACCTAGCACCAACCTAGAGGAGATCGGGATTGATTTATGGACAGCGTTAATTGATGTCCTGTGTGGAACTCAATCACTGCTGCAGCCCATGTGCACCATTGAAAATTGCGTAACTAAAGTAGACTCAATCAAATTGGCATGGGTTTGTGATTAGTGATTCCCTTTCATGCTGCAGTGCGGTGCAGCAGTGCATTGCGGGATCAATCGAAGCCAAACAAGCAAACAATCCATCAACAAAGTAAAGAAACCGATTTGTTGACGATGCTGACTCCAGGGTAGCGAACTTACGAAAAGCAGAGTGCCTGGCTTGCTTTGATGTTAGAATATGATTGAGACTTGTGTTTAAATGATTTTCACCACTATTGAACAGTAAAATCAAAGTCCCGAATCGAACATATGGGTTTCATTTACAAACAAATGTGCAAAAATAAGGAAACTTGTTTACTCTTTGTGTGAGCAGCAGGGAGATGAAAATTCCATTTTCACTTCGGTATCTATAAGAGATTAAGTCTTCTTTTCATCTTAACTGATCAGCTGTCTTTATCCTTGTTGTAGATTTACTCTGCTAATAAACCTCTGATCATAGCTCGACAATGATTACTTCCATCCACTAAACTCGCTTCTTCAACTGATCACCTAAAAATATCAAGTAAATTAAATCGATCTGCTCAATCTAACCTTCATTCAATAAATTCTTCACCCAATTTTCCACATCGCCCTTTCTTCGATCTCATAGAGCCTTTCCTTTTTGCTGCATAAATCACAATTTCACCAGGAAAATAGAATATCCTGAAGTTCCGCATACCTTTTTCCTTCACCGAAGTAGATTTGAACAAAGCGAAACATTCCCAAAAAAAGACTACTAAAGAAAACCACACTGCGGTGCAGACAACGAGAACAACCCATTCAATCTTGATATGACAAATTACAAAAATGCGAAAAACCGTCCTTCGCTCAATTCGCCTACCTTCGATGTTGGTATTTTGGTGTATCGCATTATCACTGGGGAATGTTTTCTCTCTCCTAACATCACAGCAAGCGGTGGAAAAGGGAAGAAAAACACAAACATTTGACTTTCTATTCAAGCTAACCGCTTTCTTCCCCACCCCATCCCATTCGGCCCTAGTAACGAGGGGTGCATAAAAAGAAGGGAAAAATTCATGAATAAATAAATATGATTAAAGACATTTAGACTGTTTGGCTGACGGTGAGGAGCGTTTGGAATTCAAATTCAAATTATGTCATCCACGAGGATAATCTCTTAATTAAATGTGTTTCGTCTGGTTTTGCTTCTCCTTCTTCTTTTGGGTAGCAGCTCGGGGAAATAATTTTCATATTTTTCCTTTTTTTTTCCTTCATTTGGGGTGAGTATATTTGCTAACAACCCCATTCAGTGTGCTTTTTTCATGTGCCGTAGGAATTTTCACTCCTCTTATCGAGTTGGATGCGGTTGATGAAACGAGTGCTGCAGCGAGGACAAAAAGATGGAGAACCTGAATAGGCAATTTGACGAAGAGTAGATTAGGATGCTCAACGGTTTTTGTTTTCTTTACCCAAATAATTCCTTTGATATGTGATTGTATGTGTGAGAATTGTATAAAGCCCATCTACGTTCAATTTCGAACGCTTTTATTTCAATGTAGTTTTAGAAATATGTCACGGATAGCTGAAACTCTCAATTTTATTCCCTGGCGCCATACGTTTACATTTTTGTTGTATTTGGGAAAATCAATAATAAATATGAAACTAGCGATTTGAAATTGGATCCCTGTTTGACAACCCCTAGTTCCGAAGTACACCTTGTAGCCTGCACCTTGCAACACATTCTTGCGCTTTTCGGTACTGGTATCTTTGTTCTTGTTTTGATTCGCTATGTTATTTTGACAGAATGATTGAGGGTGTGTTGGTGTGAGCTACGATATTAGGGACGAATCATTGAGCAAATCAAGTGGAAGTGCGAAAACGCATTTTGTACGAACGGCAGCGAAATTCTACGTTGTTGGTACGCGATCTTGTCAAGAAACTTATAGTTGGCCCACACAATTGAAATTTTTCGGTTTGCGTGAATTTGAAAAAGTTTGCAATTTCTGTTACTGTGTTTCCTGTGGTAAAGCAATCCTACAATTAGAAGAAAAGTTGTTATGAAAACACAGTGAATCTTAACTCGCGATTTTATGATCTCTGATGAACGATAAAGGCATTGTCCTAACTTTTTATTGTTGCGGACAAAACATAAAGTATCTATATCGTTGTAGCAAACTCAACACAATAAAGATAAATTGAATTGCAGTAGAATCAAGATTATAAAGTTTCACAACATAGGATTGTTATTTAGGAAAGAGTCAGAGCGATGTATGTACAGTGTGTCTCGCAATAGGTGTCACCTTTTTTAGTCTTGGTTTATTTCAGCTGGGTAATTTTAACATCGGCATTGATTATACCCGTTTTGAGTGTATTCTTGTGATCGCCTATAGGTAAAGATAAATAAGCGATTCCGTTTGTTTATATTTATCAGCTACCATGGAAGCCATACGGGAGCAAGTTTTAAAATTATACTTGCACACGTTTTTTTTTTTTTTTTTTTTTACGGGATGGAAAATCTGCAAAGAGACTCCTGAAGAACTCAGGGTGTGGGGATGAGGGTGCCAGCTCCTCGACCCACTAAACACCCACCCGTGCCTCGAGCCCTGACCCTCCCCGGAACCACCTTTCGGTGTTGCTTCAGGGAGGGGCTGGTGGCGCTATTACGCACCCACTATGTCTTACTACATAGGTCTTTAGTAGTTAGCTTCGCCAGACCTGACGCTGATTCGAGTCGAGATGCTCCTGGATCCAAGCAGGGTTCCGGGACGTCTGTGGCATTCCAGATCGTCACGCGATCTCCCTACCCGACCGCTGCCGAACCTCGCGTCGTATGGTCCCTCCTCCGATCGAGAAGTCAGAGGCCATGTCACGACCGCTTACGACCTCCCTGCCGGCTCCCTGCGCCGTATGGCGCTTCCTTCGATCGTAGTTCGTTTAGCCGTTAAGGGGAGCTTAACGTTTCCAGGGTGCACCGCGGGGAGGCGAACTACTTCCACACCCCTTGCAAACGCTTAGACCGTGTCAAATGTTCAATAGCCTAAGCAGTTCGGAGTGAGTAAGCGTTTTGTTTTTCGTACCTTGAAACGGTTCAAGGTAACTGAAAATTTCTATATTCAACACATAGGTGGTGCCAGACAAACTACCAGAATGAAGAAAAAGATCAAATGTGTAAGGGAGTATCTGGCCGTAAATTGAGCAAACAATTTCAAATGTCCCCTGACCCAATGAACAGAACGAAATAACAGGTTTACGGGTTGACGGAGCGCCAAAGGTAAGCCATGGTTCAAAGAAGCAGACATCTTTTGGTTCGGCACGGTGACCGCGATAAAAAAAATCGGATGAAAAGCTCTTCCTCCTTCAGGGCAGTCGTATTCAATGAAATGATCATCTGAAAGTCTTGCCGATATTCCAAGAGATAAACTAGCTGTAGAACGCAATCAGGATGTATCGAAAA
This sequence comes from Aedes japonicus, assembly GCA_034211315.2. Lineage (NCBI taxonomy): Eukaryota > Metazoa > Arthropoda > Insecta > Diptera > Culicidae > Aedes > Aedes japonicus. The sequence goes on along the minus strand of JASCZW010007445.1, from coordinate 33,306 downwards.
TCATGGTATGGGGCGTCGTTTCACGAAAAGGAAAACTTCCTCTTCTTTCCATAGAACCTAACGCAAAAATCAGCACTGAATATTTTTATGTCCACTGTTATATTTAATATAGATTTGTTCTCCCATTGTACAATATCTATTGTACAATAATCGTTTAGCAGAAGTGTGGTCAACAGTTTCCGTTATAAGCCGGTGAGACCCAGCTTGCTTCTTTATTTATATGCTTTTCTCATACTCATACACACATTGTTCGATAGCTACATTTATAGCACCTCTGTTAAGGGATGTATACACTTCAAATATTACATCAAGCAGGTTTTGGAGAACCATCTACTTTGTCATGATTCAACGCTGTATGTGCGTACACCATATTGTTTCCAACAGGACTCAGCTCCAGCCTCGTAGGCCTCACGGGCCTTGTAGGCCTCACGGAAAGGCTTACTTTAGATCGATTCAAGAAAAATTTGGTTGATATTTGGGACCAAATTCTTCAGGAAATCGATCATGCCAGCTGCGATGGGTTTACAAAGCGTTTGCGCAAAGTCATCAAGGAAAAGGGCGAGTGATTCGAATTGAATTAATATGGTTTATTTCTATAACTTGTATCTTTCAAATGAAAAATATATGCTTTAACTTGATTGATTTGTTTTGCTGTAATTCCATTTTGATTTAGTGACACCTATTGTGAGACACCCTGTAGAATGCTTTGCAACAAAAATAAATTCAATGATGTAACATGTTGCATCTACCGAAAAGAGACAATGTTTGATTTTATCCTTATTTCGTTTGTATGTATGATTGCGTGTGTATGTTTGCGTGTATGTGTGTTCGTGTTTTTTTTGTATGTGTGTGTGTATATGTATAAAGAGATGAATAAGCTCACGTTTCTCGGCGACCGCTGGACCAAATTGGACGAAACAACTGCAAAATGAAAGGTACTATGGTCTCATTGAATGATTTTAAATTCGGTCAACTGTTTCCAGAGATATGGCTGCTACTTGTTCGGTGGGTATAGCTTACTTTTGAAGATATTACCTGAAATATTTGAAATCTATCATGCGACTCCTCAAATCACATGAGGATTCGAGGAAATATATCATTACTTTGTATTGCAGAAAAGCTACATTTAGAATTATAGATCCAAGATTCAGTACTCCAGGACAGGTTGGACGATTTAGAACATCCCATGTGAAGGCTGCCCTTCCTTAAGATTCAATAAACAAAGTTGAATACATATCGTACATTCATACATCTGAAATAGCTTAAAGTCGGTTAACCTTCCAGAAGATCCATTGAACTTGGTTGAATACGTATAGAAAATTTGAATAGCTAAAAAAGCTACCGTTACCATTATTGAATTGTAATTTACTATTTCAATGGATCTTCTGGAAGGTCAACCGACATTATCATGAAATCTGAAAAAAAGGTACTGTTACTATTGTATATCCTAAGCCTTGAACTCCAGGACAGCTTGCTTGACCTAGAACATCCCAGACTATCTCATAGTGTCGGTTGACCTTTCAAGTTGATTCTATGAACATTTGAATACATATCGCTAATATGTTTAGCTATACAAGCTACAGTTACTTACAACGTATTTCAGTACTAAAAATACAGAGATAATTTGTACTCTATTGGTACTGGTACGGATTGCTGACGAATTCATGTTGTCTGGTAAGATGTTTTTGGAAGTATGGGTGAGATGCAAATATATTGGAGTATGTGTGAGATTTGAGCGCTAAGGGTTGAAGTTTCTTTTATAACGTTGATTCTCCTGATTAGCTTTGCGGCATACGGACGCGTATTATTTCCTTAAAAAAATAAGTTCTTCCAACATCGAGCCAAATCATGAATGTCACGATAATTGCGTCAACAAAACGTACACGTTTCCATTATAGATTCGTCTTTAAATTTCTTAAAAGTACCGAGTTGAGTGTTTGCAATTGTTTGCAAAAGTGGCTGCTTTGGCCTGATTTGGCCTTCTATCACTATGCAAAATCCGTCCTGCAATGGTATAAGGCAAACGATCTAATACGTGCCAAATATAGCCAATCCACCTAACTGTCTACAACTACGCTGAATAGAAAAAAATGAGCTCTGGTTAAGCAGACACTCTTTAAAACTTAGAACGAAGCAAATAGGATCGACAATTTCAAGAAAAGATGGAGAACCACCACCGCTATTGTATCTAAAGATACTGTACGGAATCTGTTGGAGGGTGTACCACAGAAAGGTCAAGAATTTCACAGAAAAGAAGGATTAACATCTCAATAAACCTTTTTATGTTGCATATATTTCTAGTATACAAAAAAAAATCAATCGGTTTCGATGGATAGTGTCTTTTTTTTTTGCTGACATTATCTTAGTGACCAACATTTATCGTGGACAGCCTGAATTTTTTTTTAAATCAGCTTTTTGATGGTCGATTTAAAAAATTTAGTGCTTTTACCCCAATAAAAATCTGAATTCACCCTCAAGGTTTAAACAACAAATTGGAGGATATTTCCCCGACTACAAAAATGATTGTCAAAAAATACCTAATAATGTAAGTAAACCATTGTAAAGTGTACATATGGTAGGTGTTCTTAAGTACAGTTAAAATATCGATGCCGAGATAAATGTTAGACTACATTAGAGATCATAAGAAAAATGGTTCTAGCTCATAGAAACTTTATCAGTTATATTTATATTTTAAATCTGTGCGGCACCAGGCCACGTCGATGATTTTTAATATGCTTCATACAAATCTGAATAGTTTTCAAATTTGTTTTGTCAATTTAATTTCAAATAACTTGTTCTAAATTAAGTTTTAAGAAATAGTAGGTTTACAGGTCACATAGCGCAATTTACCATTGTTGAGCGATTGCTGGACGATATTTTCACCATAATGGATAAAGTTTAAATTGTATATCCTGTTAGATTGACCCATTATGCAGAATTTAAACATTTGAGGCCTCCCAATTATCTGAGAATCAGCATTTTAAGAATTTGAAATATATACCGGAAATAATCCACATATTTATTGGCAAAAATCCATATAAAATTCCACATAATACTGATGTGTGTTACACATAAACAGCACCCTCTGAGAAACAAAATGAAGTTTATGTGACAAATGAAAAAGTATGTGTGGCCACATAGTGTATGTACACATAGGAAGTATGTGTGGATACAAATAGATACCATTTGTTGATAACATTGCAAAAATCATAGATTGGACACATAGATATTATCATTGCTTTTTTATCAGTGTAGAAAACCTACACTCTATAGAAAACCGGAAAACCAAACACCAAGGATGAGTAACCGTGAGCTTCTTAAACTGCTCTAATCAACACAATATTTATGTCTTCTATCGCATGATACACAGGAAGCAACCTTTCCGCTTAGCGATGTCGTGAAACAAAGAAGGACTAAACGTTACTCATCAAATCCTGTGCAATAGTTGTACCATCTTTCCTACAAACTTTCGTCGACTTTTGCTTCAAATCCTTGTCGTTATTGAAGACCTTCCCTGTTTCCCGGAGCTTGCCCTTCATAATCACCCGAATTTTCCTATTGTGGCGAAGTTCTGGTGAGTTTGAGTCAATTTGCCTCCTTCGGCACCAAAAACAACGTCGTTGGCACACGTAATGACACGATGCCAGATCCTGCAAAAAGGTGTTACCATGTGCAGGACCGGACAAAGAGCAGTAGGCGATTCTGCCTGCCACACCAGATAAATCGACATTTTGGCAAATTTGGCGACCTTCTTCTTCCCAAACTTCTCCGGAACTCCATGTGGGACTTGCCGACGAACAATTCCAGGCCGGGGATCTGCTTGGCGTGCCCTTTGATGTACGTCTCGTCGTCATTGGGAACGACCATTAATTATGTCACGCAAAAGTGACTTTTATAACTATGACACTCTAAACTAGTTTTATCAAAATTTCATCAATCTTTACCCATGCAATAAAATGTTATGCACATAAGAAAAGTTTTGCATTTGTTTTAAAATTACAATCTTTAAAAAGAAGAATAAATTATGCAATAATCTTCTGAAAACCCTGAAAATTGATGTCAGTCCTATATCAAAAACATCAATAAAGATGCGTGATTCTTTCGATAAAACATGTTTGCAAAACCAGGTTTTTACCATTTCACACTCCAGGCAAATAATCTTAAGAATTTCATAAGGTTCACCTTATGAACGATGCTTACGGAATTTCATAAGGCTGACTTATGAATGGATTTTGTTCACACGACGTGTTTCTTGTAAACCTTTAACTGCAAAGTCTGCCTGAAGAAATCTGCACATGTGGACGAAATACGCGTATCTGTCAAGATAAGCAAAGGTCGTTGGAATTAAATGGAAAATACTAAATTTTTTCTAATTTCTAGTTTCAGGTATTCCACTAAACGTAAAACAAACCCTCTAGGATTCATCGAACGTTTATTTCACTGAGTTTAAGTTACCATTCAAAAATTTCAATTTGAGTGATTTATGTAGTCCTGTTCGATGATTTTCAAAGTAAATGGAGTTTGTGTATATTTGTTTTCAGTCAAAAATGGGAGTACCCTTGTTTTAAGAATAAATGTCCCATTCACTCTACTCGCAAGAGGGTCCCATGCGAAGACTAAATCGCCACATTTCAATATGACACGGGCAAGACGAGCAAGTTTCATGGCCTGTCGGTTGCTTGATTTTTCAATCCACGCTTCCCACCGTGGCAGCTGCACTGGCACTTTTTTGACAGTTGAGCTCACCGCGATAATGAAAACCCTGCAGGCTTAGCAGAAAATAACGGTTCGGGTTGTCGACATCAGCACCTGGCAGCACATTCTCGAACTCATTTGCAACGCTTGTAGACACACTCAAAATAACACAGGAGAAAAGTGTGTCTACAAGCGTTCTAATGTTGAAAATGTAGCGAAGATACGATGACAACCCGAACAAGTTATTTCTGCTTCAAACCTGCTGTTTCTTTATTTCTGTAATCGGCTGTCGAAGTCGTCGATGTGCCGCATGAGCAATGGATTGAAAATCAGTAAACTATGGTACTGATTTCGTCTGGTGTGTCGTATTGTTCTGTGATTTAGTCTTGCATGGAACCCTCTTGCACGATAAGAATGAACGGTGACTGATGTAGGGGACTCCATTTTTGACTAAGATTCCATTTGCGAGTCGTCGATGAACTGATAAAATCGCTCCAGGTGGAATTTTGAATGGCAACTAGGCTCAGTGGAGATAGGCGTTCGATGAATCTGGAGAATGAGCAGTGGATGCCTGAATAGAGTGAAGCCTAGTATTTTCCATTTGAATTCGGCTGCACCTTTGCTTATCTTGACGGATACGCGTCATTCATCGCATGTGCAGATTTCTTCCGGGCGAACTCAGCAGAAGCGTCGTGTGAAGGCAAAGATCCATTCGTAAGTCGGCCTTAATAATTCAGAGCATCGTTCATAAGGTGAACCTTATGAGAATTCTTGGATTATTTGCCTGGTGTAAAGATGGAGTAAAGTACCTGGTTTACTGAAGCATCACATCGAGAGAAAGTCGCACGTCTTCAATTGATGTTTTGATATAGGACTGACATCAATTTTCGGAGATTTTCAGAGATTGCATGGTGTATTCTTCTTTTTAAAGTTGTACTCTTAAAGTACTAGTGCAGACTTTCTTATGTACTTGTAACATTTTATTGCGTAGGTAAAATTGATGAAATTTTAATTAAAACTAGTTTGATGTCATGATATAAAGTCACTTTTTGCGTGACACTCGAATGTCGTTCACAATGGAGCGACGGAACGTAATCAAAGGCATATGTGATCCCAGCAGGTATCGGCAAATCCATGATTCGGAGTTGGAAGAGATGGAACTACCAGATCTCGATTTGACCAGTGTGTGGCAGGTAGATGCCTGCAACACCTCGGTCACAATGGTAACACTCTTTTGGCGGGATCTGGCATCGTGTCATTACGTGTTGCCAACGACGTTATTTGATATGAAGGCAAGATGACTCACCCGGAATGAACAAGGAAGATTCAGGTGATTATGAAGGAATGACTCCAGGAGCAGGAAGGTTACTGTCTTGACAGATTGAAGTCAGGCAAATTTGTGAAGATGAGCCGCGAGCTATTGCACTGGGATTTGATGAGTAACGTTTGATCCTTCTTTGTTTCCACGTGACATCATGAAGCAGAGAGGTTGCTTCTGTGTATCATGCAGATGAAGACATGGAATGTGTGTTGATTAAGAGCAGTTTAAAACGATTACTCATCCTTGGTGTTTAATTTTCCGGGCCTCTATGATGGAGTTTTCTGCTGATGAAACGTGACAACTATCATGTGTCAATCTATGATTTTGCGTGTTATCGAGCAGATGGTATCTGACGTAATCCGCATACTTCTATGTCTGCTGTAATATTTTTTATACTTTCATTTGTCACATAGGCTTCATTTTATTTCTCAGAGAATTAACTGTTTATGTGAACACGCGATATTATAAATTTTATATGGATTTTGCGAAATAAACATGTGTGGTGCTTCCCGTATATATATTTCAGATTCTTAAATGCTGATTCCCGAATAATTGGGAGGGATAAATATTTAAATTTACTTACGCCAATAGTCAATCGCTGAGATCTCCCAACTATCCATTATAGTAATATCGTCAAGCAATCGCTCAACAATGAGAAGCAAATGCGTATGCGACCTGTAACCTATATTTCTTAGAAGCAATTTTAGAACAGAATCATTTTAATGAGTTGACAAAATGAACACTATTCAAATTTATATGGAGCATATTAAAATCATCGACGTAGCTAGTATATACAGATTTAAAGTAAAGATATAACTGATAAGTTTTATGAAGCTAGAACCACTGTAATCTTGAAATGTAGTGCCAACATTTATCTCGGCATCGATATTTTAACTGTATAGAACACCTGCAAATATGTACGCTTTACAGTAGTTACTACATTATTAGGTATTTTGACAATCGACGTAGTCGAAATATCCTCAATTTATTTAAACCTTGGTATTCAGACATAACAAGATAAAAGCACTCGTTACAATCAGTATCAAAGCTGATTTAAAGGAATTCAGGCATCCACACGACAAATGTGGTCACTAAGATAATGTCGGCAAAGACACTGTATCAATCAGGGCACCGATTGATTTTTTGTATACTAGAATATATGCGAGCATAAAAGGTTTATTGAATCGGTAATCCATGGCACTGAAATTCTTGACACTTTCTGTAATTGCACTCCAGCAGATATGCAGTATCTTCCAGATACAGCCAACTGTGGTAATTCTCCATCCTCTTGAGGTATCGTCCTATTTGCTCGTTCTAGGGCTTTTAAAAGTGTCTGTAATGAGCTCATTTCTATTCGGCGTGGTGTAGACAGTTAGATAGTTGGCTAGCACAACGTGATAGATCGTTTGTATATACCATTGCGGGACAGTTCTAGTGATAGAGGCAGATCGAAACGGCACTTTGCAGGCAATTGACATCAGCTCGATATACAAGAGTTAAAGTTTCTCTGGAGAACGTGTTTATTGACCATTATCGTGACATTCATGATTTGAAATGATATTGGAAGAACTATTTTAAAGTACATATGCTATAGAAACTAATCAGGAATCAACGTTATAAAGAAAGGAGCTTCAACCCTTAGCGCTCAAAATCTCACTTTTTATGCCTCCAATATTTGCATCTCACTTATGCACTTCAAGGCATGTACCCGGAACAGCATCGGCAATGCCAGTACCAATGGAATGGAATTATCTTTTGTATTTAATTGCTGGAATGAAGTTAATACAACAGCTAATAGCTAAATGGAATTAGCTGATAATATGATTCAGATGTTCATGGAATCTTTGAGAGAGATCGGCCGACGCTATGGATGTCTGGGATGTTCTAGGTCAGGCATGAAGCTGTCCTGGAGTTCAAGGCTATGCAGGAGTATACGGTACTATGATGCCTTTTTTTCAGATTTCATGATGAAGTAGTCGGTTGACCTTCCGGAAGATCCATTGAGATGAGTAAATTACTGATTCAATGATGGCTGACATTGGCAACTTTTTAGGCTGATGCGGGCTTTCTACTTTATGCAATGACTCAGCCCAGGATTCAAGTGGATCTTCTGGAATGGCTTTAACTCGCTACTTCAGATGTGTGAATGTACTGATATGTATTCAGCTGTTTGTGAGTCTTGAGGAAGGGCGAGCCTTCACGTGGGATGTTCTAAATCGTCAATCCTGTCCTGGACTAACTGAATCTTGGATCTGCTCATTCACAAATTGTAGCAATTCGCATGTACCAAAGTGATGATATGTTTCCTCGAGTCCTCATGTGATTTGAGGGTCGCATTGATAGATTTCAGATATTTCAGGGTAATATCTTCAAGTCAAGCTATACCCACCGGACGGGTAGCAATGGCATAACTCAGGAGACAGTTGACCGAATTTAAAGAATCATTCGAATGAGATTCCATGGTACCTGTCATTTGTGCAGTTGCTCGTCCAATTTGGTATCAGCGATGCTTAGCAAACGTGAGCTTATTCATCTCTTTATACATATACACACACGCATGCAAAAGAAACACGAACACACTTACCTGCAAACTATACACACCCAATCCTGTCACATACGGAAGCAGAATGAGGAAACAAGAATCAAACATTGTCTCTTTTCGGTAGATGCAACATGTTTGCATCATTGAATTTATTTTGTTGCAAAGCGATCTCTGCGGGTAGTCTCTACAATGGAATGTCACTACGTCAGGAATTGGATTACAGCAAAAACAAATCAATCCAGAGTTAAAGCATATATTTTCATTTGAAGATACAGAGAGTTCTATGAAATAGGCAACCATGTAGTTCAGATCGACTCGCACCCTTTTCCTTGATGACTTTTGCGCAGACCGCTGTAAGCCCATCGCAGCTGTATGCACCAGTCGATTTCACTGGAAATTTGGTCCTAGATATCAGCCACAATTTTTCTTGAATCGATCACAAGTGAAACTAACTCACCGAGGTTCTACAGGGCCGTGAGGCCTACCCAGGCTGGAGCTTGAGTCCTGTTGGAAACAATGATGAGTGCATCCTGCACATGCAGCCGTTGAATCATGACAGAGATAGATGGTTCTCCCAAAGGCATACTGCTGATGTAACAATGTTTGGAGATGTATACATCCTTGGCCACTGCTGGGGTGCTATAGATGTGGCTGTCGAACAGTGTGTGTGTGAGTATGAAGAAAGCATGTGAATTAGGCAGGCTGGAGTCTCTGCCGGCTTATAACCGGAGCTTGTTGACCACACTTCTGCTAGGCGGTTGTTGTACAGTAGATGTTGTACAATGGGAGAACAAATCTATGAGTAAATATGACGGTGGACATAAGAATGTTCAGTAGCTGATTTTGCGTTGGGTGCAATGGGAAAGGAAGGAGAGTTTTTCGCTTTTCATTGAAACGGCCTACATACCCATGATTGCACAAATCCATCTGATTGCGTTCTACAACTATGGTTTATCTCTTGGGATATCGGCTAGACTTTCGGAGGAACTCGTTTTCACTGACTACGACTCTAGCGGAAGGAGGAAGAGCACATCATCCGATTTTTTATCATGATCGCCGTGCAGACAGTAAGATAATGCTGCTTCTTTGAACCATGGCTTGCAACACTGGCGCTCGAATCAGCCCATGGGCCTGTTATTTCGTTCATTCACATTGGGTCAGGGGACATTTGAAATTGTTTGCTCAATTTACGGCCGGATACTCCCTTGCACATTTGATCTTTTTCTTTCATTTCTGAGCGGTCTGTCTGGCACCACCTCTCACGGTGAATGTAAAATTTTTCCAGTTACCTATGAACCGATTTTCAAGGTACGAAAACAAAGGCACCTTACTCACTCCGAACTGCTTGGGCTGTTGAACATTTGACGCGGTCCTAAGCGTTTGCAAGGGTGTGGAAGCTGGATTCGCCTCCCCGCGGTGCACCCTGGAAACGTTAAGCTCCTGCCGGCTAAACGGACTACAGACGCAGGGCCTTCATACGAGCTTGCCAGGGAGGCCGGCAGGGAGGTCGTGAAGCGGTCGTGACATGGCCCTGTTTCTCGATCGGAGGAGGACCATACGACGCGAGGTCCGGCGGACACTGGTGAGGGAGATCGCGGACGATCTGGACTGCCACAGACGTCCCGGACCCTGCTTGGAGTCCAGAGAGCATCGCCAGTCAGATCAGCCGTCGAGGTCAGCGATAGCTATAAGGGCCTGTAGACAGTAGGGCGTAGTTGGGTGCGTAAAGCACAGCCCCTCCGAGCAATACCGAAAGGTGGTTCGAGGGAGGGCCGGGGCTCGAGGCACAGGTGCTGGGTTTTAGTGGAGTCCGAGGCTGGCACCCTCGTACACACCCTGGGTTCTTCAGGGTCGCATGAATTTTCCATCCCGTCAAAAGAAAAAAAAAAAACGTGTGCGAGTATGGTATCAAGGCTTGCAGCCCGTGTCGAAAACTTCCATGTGCTGACGATCGATATAAACAAACGGAATCCACATTTATCACGCCTATAGGCGATCTACAGAAATACACTCCAAAACAGGTTTCTTAATCAATGCCGATGTTAAGATACCCGGCTGAAATAAACCAAGACTAAAGAAGGTGACGCCTATTGCCGAGACACACTGTACGCATGCATCGCTCTGACTCTTTCCTAAATAACAATCCTATGTTGTGAAACTTTATAATCTTGATTCTCTGCAATTCAATTTATCTTTGTTGTGTTGAGTTTGCTACAACGATATAGATACTTTATTTTTGTCCCAACAATAAAAAGTTGGGACAATAGCCTTTATCGTTCATCAGAGATCATAAATCGCGAGTTAAGATTCACTGTGTTTTCATAACAACTTTTCTTCTAATTGTAGGATTGCTTTACCACAGAAACACAGTAGCAAATTGCAAACTTTTCAGGATTCGCATAAACCGAAAAATTTCAATTGGATGCCAACTAGTGACAGATCCTTGACTAACAACGTAGAATTTCGCGCATGTATCGTACAAGATGCGTTTTCACGCCTTCCACTTGATTTGCTCAATGATTCGTCCCTAATATCGTAGCTCACACCAACACGCCTCAATCATTCTGTCAAATAACATGGCGAATCAAAACAAGAACAAAGATACCAGTACCGAGCGCAAGAATGTTTGCAAGGTGCAGGCACAAGGTGTAGCTTGGAACCAGGGGTTGTCAAACCAGGGATCAATTTCAAATCCTTTAGTTTCATATTTATTATTGATTTTCCCAAATACAACAAAAATGTAAACGTATGGCGCGAGAATAAAATTGAGTTTTCAGCTATCGTGACATGTTCTAGAAACTACATTGAAATAAAGCGTTCGAAATTGAACGTAGATGGGCTATACAATTCTCACATACAATCACATTATCAAAGGAATTATTTGGGTAAAGAAAACAAAGACCATTGAGCATCTAATTACTCTTCGTCAAATTGCTATTCGGGTTCTCCATCTTTTGTCCTCGCTGCAGCACTCGTTTCATCAACCGCATCCAACTCGATAAGAGGTGAAAATTCCTACGGCACATGAAAAAAGCACACTGGAATGGGGTTGTTAGCAAATATACTCACCCCAAATGGAAGGAAAAAAAAGGAAAAATATGAAAATTATTTCCCCAGAGCTGCTACCCAAAAGAAGAAGGAGTAAGCAAAACCAGACGAAACACATTTAATTAAGAGATTATCTCGTGGATGACATAATTTGAATTTGAATTCCAAACGCTCCCTCACCGTCAGCCTAAACAGTCTAAATGTCTTTAATCATATTTATTTATTCATGAATTTTTCCCTTCTTTTTATGCACCCCTCGTTACTAGGGCCGAATGGGATGGGGTGGGGAAGAAAGCGGTTAGCTTGAATAGAAAGTCAAATGTTTGTGTTTTTCTTCCCTTTTCCACCGCTTGCTGTGATGTTAGGAAGAGAAAACATTCCCCAGTGATAATGCGATACACCAAAATACCAACATCGAAGGTAGGCGAATTGAGCGGAAAGGACGGTTTTCGCATTTTTGTAATTTGTCATATCAAGATTGAATGGGTTGTTCTCGTTGTCTGCACCGCAGTGTGGTTTTCTTTAGTAGTCTTTTTTGGGAATGTTTCGCTTTGTTCAAATCTACTTCGGTGAAGGAAAAAGGTATGCGGAACTTCAGGATATTCTATTTTCCTGGTGAAATTGTGATTTATGCAGCAAAAAGGAAAGGCTCTATGAGATCGAAGAAAGGGCGATGTGGAAAATTGGGTGAAGAATTTATTGAATGAAGGTTAGATTGAGCAGATCGATTTGATTTACTTGTTATTTTTAGGTGATCAGTTGAAGAAGCGAGTTTGATGGATGGAAGTAATCATTGTCGAGCTATGATCAGAGGTTTATTAGCAGAGTAAATCTACAACAAGGATAAAGACAGCTGATCAGTTAAGATGAAAGAAGACTTAATCTCTTATAGATACCGGAAGTGAAATGGAATTTTCATCTCCTGCTGCTCACACAAAGAGTAAAACAAGTTTCCTTATTTTTGAACATTTGTTTGTAAATGAAGACCCATCTGTTCGATTCGGGACTTTGATTTTACTGTTCAATAGTGGTTGAAAATCATTTAAACACAAGTCTCAATCATATTCTAACATCAAAGCAAGCCAGGAGCACTCTGCTTTTCGTACAGTTCACTGCACCTGAGTCAGCATCGTCAACAAATCGGTTTCTTTACTTTGTTGATGGATTGTTTGCTTGTTTGGCCTCGATTGATCCGCAGTGCACTGCACCGCGCTGCAGCGAAAGGGAATCACTAATCACAAACCCATGCCAATTTGATTGAGTCTACTTTAGTTACGCAATTTTCAATGGTGCACATGGGCTGCAGCAGTGATTGAGTTCCACGCAGGACATCAATTAACGCTGTCCATAAATCAATCCCGATCTCCTCTAGGTTGGTGCTAGGTGACGTTAAGTATTGGTCCTTTCGAACGCCTCCACCTAAGCTGGAGGGATGTTTTTGCCGTATTGTCCATCCATCCAAGATTGATTACTTCTCAGTGCCACAACATCAACAACGGCAGACAGATAGATAGACAGACGAGACACTAGTGCCAAGAGTCCTTCTCGCCTTATATTGTGTGCGAAAGGCGAAGATTTATTGAGCGAACATTCTTCACAAGTCAATAGCCAAGATCTCGAAATCGAATTATTTCTCCTCAGTGCACTCGACAAGCTTCGAGAGGAAACAAAGCAAAATTGCAAATATGGACAGGACCTGTCAATGGATGGATGAAGAAAATCATTGGCGAAGACAGTTGAAAACAACTTAGCATAATAAAAATCTATTTTTACGAAATAGCTCTTGACAGTTCACTGCTCGGCTACCGAGTAGTTAGTGCATGAAATAATTTTGACTAGTTTGCCCTTTCCTTCTGCAACCGAACTGATAGAACTGAGTCAACAATTACAGCATTTGCAGTACTTGACCTGAGGAAATATTAATTTAATTATATTCGAGGAAATTATGGATCGAAAAATGCTCAATTAATCGGTTTCAACTTCAAAGTTTTTTCTTGCATATTGAATAAAATTGAGACAAGATCAATTAATTATAATTCATTTGGGCATGGATGTGTGCAATTCGTTCTTCATGATATTCTCGACTAATTTGAGTCCCTCACAAAAGGTAATGTTTGCGTTGCGATGGAGTAAATTTAGCCAATAATTACACAAAAAGCGTATTTACGAACTCTATTGGTCATCTGTCAAATACATTTAAGTTGCTCTGTTGCTAAAGCCACCAGTTTGAATCTCACCCCTGGGCAAGTTACATAAAGAAACAAAATAAAATTATTAGTGACTATTAATATGTATTTAATTATTACAAAAAATATGTATTTTTACGCGGATATAAATGGCTAATGTTTGGGATCAGCTGCGCTCCTGAATTACTTCAGATAGTGATGGAAGCAGTCGTTGCAGTGTTAGATGGAGTGGTTCTTCATTTGGACGACGTTATGGTTTGGGAAAGAAATTCAGAAGAACACAATCGCAGACTAAATGTCCTCCTATCTCGCCTCAATGTATACGGAAATGATTCTGAATGCGTTTTCTGTGTTCTATTTTCTGTGTTTTTCCTCTTGAGTTTCTAAAGGGTGTTCCGATCAATATTTGGTCAACTTAAACTTGACGCATTTCCTTTCATCGTGCATTAACAAATTTTGCACACCCCTCATTTTGAGGATGTGTGCATGTAGCATCATGCCTCTTTTTTTGATTTTGAGATTAGCACTTCAGTTACCGAAATGCCGTCGATGGAAGCAACGCATCGAAATTTTGCATTTGCATGGCGAAACTCTAAACTACTCTTACGCCAAGTTATATCTACTTATTATTATATCTTCTCGGAAAGAGATTCAAACTAATAACTGACAGTAAACGTCTTAAGTTTCTGTTCAAAGAGCGATCAATATCCTGTTCCTGGGTATTGTGCCTACAGACGTATAGTTTTGATGTTGTGTATGAGTCAGGCATACTACAATTGGCTTTACTGCACTACCTTGTGCAGTTTCATTTGAAGAAGTTGAAATGGAGACCTTAAATGATACAGTACTTCAAAGAGTTCAACAGTTTGAAAACTGAGATATGGAACGAACTAGGTAAGGAACCCGAGCAGGAGACAACAACATATGAAAACCTTATTTTGATAACTGGCCTTGGTATTAAAGAGCTCAGATTAAGAGGTAAAATATCTAAACATAATACTTAAGAATTGCAAGCAAAATATCTCTTGAATAACAAAACTTGTTATTTTGGTTACCTGGGAATACCTTAGAGGTACTATTTTGGTATTGTCTTACCTCAATTTGGTATTCGCATAACATTGTGGGAACAATTTTATGGTATATAACAGAGAAAAAAGAGAAAAATTTTATGGTATTATACTCAGATATTTACCTCTTAATCTGAGCTCCTTAATACCAAAGCCAGTTATCAAGATAATCCGGTCCTGCTCGGGAATTTAAACCATTCCGCGCAGAGCTGTGTCGGATTCGAAACCTACTGTTGAGAGGAGACAGGCTAGCGATTCCAGAACAGCTAAGATCACGCATATTGGAAATCGCTCACAAATCCCACCCGGGAATAGTGGTTATCTCTGGCATTCTGAAACGGCAAAACGTTTCAAGTAAAGCTTTCACAGTCAAATGCGTTGTAATTTGCCTCATGATTATCCTTTCTGTGAAGGGACTAAAGTAGTCAACGATTACGAGCAGGTTACGATTCAATGGTTCGGAAGGATTAGGTGTTGGTACCAGAGTACAGTTTTTACACTTTGTAACGAATGTTTCAACTTATTTACCCATCTGTGGCCACCACAACTTTTGACGAAGCCAGAGTCCATAAAACCGATAATGGTCCCCAGTTCATCAGTAGAGAACTTCAAGGCTTCAGTAAACAGTTTGCTATTGAGCACCAAAGAACCACACCCTATTGGCTTCAAGTGAATGGAGAAGTGGAAAAGTTTAACCGCTCCATTGGGAAAAGACTGAAAATAGGTCAGAAAACATCGGGAGCAGACTGGCAATGAGATCTTCGAACATTTGTACTCATGCACAACTCAACACCACATACTACGACCGGTGTCGCAACCTTAAATCTAGATGTTTGGAAGAAAACTAAATGAGACAAGTTACCCGGCCTGCTGATAAGGAGACCTAAAAGCACAGGGCAAAGCAAAATGACATATCGCCAGGTGATACAGTTGTTACAAAGCGCATACTAAAGGAGAAAAGCTCTCTACGACATTTGGCTCGTAGGAGTATTCTGTCGTTGTTCGTAAGGGTTCATAAGTTTAAAATCAAAGAAAAAGCTTTTTCCAGATAGTGAGGATGCTGAAAACATGGATGACGACCAGGAAACTGAGAGAGATATCGAGGAATCGTTGCAACCACTGCGTACAGCGGAGGAAGGAGTAGAAGACACGGCGAAGGGCAATTTGTTTTGACCTTGGTTGCCACGTATAAAAAGGCAATTTTGAAGAATCGTCTCTTTCTCTTTTGTCGTTTCACCTTCAACAAGACATTGGAGCCGAGTTTCTTGCAAGTGTTATATAATTGGAGTATTTGACCGAGTAGACATCACTTAGGCTTTAAATTTGTATCCATTGACTTGGACCTGCTGATTCTAGAGGCATATTTTCCACCGACATAAATGAATTGACAAAGTGATGTTGTTTCCATCCAGTTTTGGAAGTAAACATCATCTCCGAGATATTCGCATCCCATTGCGTTATATGCTGGCAAATTCTTTCTAGGACAGGAAATTGGTTAAGCTCCCCGGGAACTTTTTCCAAGCACGGGGTAAACGATAACTTCAACGCTCATTTTTTCAGCATGGTGCTTCATCTAGTGAAGCACTGCAAAAAATGAGCGTTGTAGGTTAATGTTAACCCCGTGCTTGGAATAAGGTCCCGGGGAGCTTAACCAATTCCCTACCCTATGTTCTTTCCCTAACAAGCTACCAGCGTTTGATTGCTCATGGGAATTCTCGCCGGAACTTTCGCCGGAACCAAAAAGATCGTCCACGCGTGGCTCTATAAAGTATATGAAAGCATTATTGTACCTGACGATATTGCGATGATTTTTTTCCGTACCCGAGTTATTTCCTGTGCATATCCCAGTAATTCTCTGGCGGGAAGTGGTCGAAACAGAGTTTTTTTTTTGTACGAAGGCTTTTGCACCATAACGTTCGAATATTTTTGCTGCTTATGTTGACCTGCAACATGCCAACCTGCATCTTAATTATACAAAAAGGTTCAATTGCTCTTTTCTCAAATGTTTTAACTTACATTAATTACGTAATTAACTCTCAAATCATTGTTTTTGGGAAATTCGAACCCTTTTATTTCCAAAAAACGTCGCAACAACGTCAGGAGAGAGCTTTGTGTTTTCATTTTGGTCACTCATTTTTCGCTTTTTTCGCCAAAATTGCGTTCAAAATTTGCAACACGGATCTAAAATCGACGGTGTTTATTCTTCAAAAGAATACTCATTGCTTTGTTTAGATATCATTATTCATTGTTCTCATTCTCAGGTGAAATTACAAAATAACTACTGGATATCTTTTCAAAACTAGATATTAAAATAATATATCAAAGGTCGATATAAATCCGACGCTCTTAGTTATACTCGAATGAAATTTTATAAATTTTTGCATAAATCACAACTATCTGTGTACTGTCATAGTAACGATCTACACTTCCGTTTCATTTTACTCAATTTTTACGAAAATTGAGTAACATTTCCGTGAGAGAAAAAGAGATAGTATACAATTTCACTTAAAAATGGAGTGAGATGAAACGGGAGTTTAAAGGTCGATTTCGTGTTCGAAAGAAATTTCGTAGACTTTTGCCAAACCACCTGCCCCCTCCCCCAGAAAAGTCTACGTGGTTTATGACTAGCCCCCTAACCTCTCTACTTTTTAAATCGATACTGGCCTTAACGCGTAGTAACGTTTAAGTAAACGTCGCTTCACATCATTCAATGAATTTTGACAGCTGACTGATTTATCGGAATTTTTACTCATTAAAAAATGGTTATTATTGATCTATATTATTCACTAAGCCCGGAACAACTTCATTATTATAATTTAGCACATTCGAGAACAACCGCAACTGTCATTCATTCTGAATACTTGCAGATTTAACAAAACTGACCGAAACTGAACTCTTCTGAGGATGGGTCAAACAGCTGTACTTTGCAAACGATTCACGCAAAGCACAATAACTTTATGTAGTCGCATGATCTCAGTCAAAAATAGAAAACCGGCACGTATCGAACAAATTGTCGTTGTCCCATCACAAGCAAATCATTTTTGATTATGAAACAAATCAACAATTTATTGAAATTAACCGAGATCCTAGGAAAACAATCTGAGAGTTGTAAAACTCAAAGCTTATCATTGGACGTGTAAAGAACTTGAGCAAAAATTCTCGACAGCTTTAAGCCTAATCCAACAAGTTTACTACGACTGCTGTCCTGCAAAGGAACGCTCTACGAGATGTACCTTGGTGGAATAAAACATTACAGAAACTTCGAAAGAAAACCCGGAAGCTATTTAACCGGGCTGAAAAAAAAAAAACAGGGCAATGGGATCGATAGAGGGAAGCCCTCATTGCTTTCAACAAAGAAATTCAAAGATCAAAAAAGAAGAATAGTGAAAATATTGATAATACTCCAAATGCTGCCAGATTGCAAAGAGTCATTTCAAAAGAACATTCGAATAGCCTAGGAACTCTAAAGCAGAATTACGGTACTTTTACTACTTCTGTGGAAGAAACATTAGAAATAATTATGGGAACATACTCTCCATGTTAAATTTTCGACATAAATGATGACCAAGATTTACATGCGGGCACACTGAGTCTAGTAAAACCAGTGTGAGACTTCAAAAATACAATACATCAGTCAATTGAATTAGAAAGTGCGAGGACATATGCGCAAAATCTGGCCAATACTATTTTTACAGAAAAACAAATCGAATAGGCGATAGATAGACATGGAAGTTTTCCAGTACTACTTCAGAAATGTAAAGGAAACTTTGACACCTATTCTCAAAGATTTGTTGAGTGCAAGCTTAACATTGAATTATATTCTGAAAACTTGGCGACAAGTGAAGGTTTTATTTATTCCAAAGACTAATAAGAAGGAGAAGATGTCAGCACAATCGTTCAGACTGTTTAGTTTATCATCTACTATGCTAAAAATAATAGAAAATATAATCTATGAGCACATAAAATGATCGTACTTGACAACAGTTTCTTACTATAAATTAGAAGAAAAATTAGTAATCTCCATTTAATTCCAACTATCTTTGCTTATCTTCGACAGATACGCGTATTTCGTCTACAATGTGCAGACTTCTTCAGTGTCTCGTACTAATAACTCGACTGGGTAGTCGACCTAGTACGACAACTGAAGAAGTCTGTACATTGTAGATGAAATACGCGCATCTGTCAAGATAAGCAAAGGTAGTTGGAATTAAATGGAAGATACTATTTTTTCTTCTCATTTCGAGTTACAAGTATTCCACTGAACAGCTCAAACCCTCAAGGATTCAACAGTTTCTTTCAATAAGTAGGGTAACGGGATGTAATGTTAGCCTAGCTCCCTCATTCGGCCTAAGTACCAAATATGTCATTATTTCGGCGATAACCAACAAAATCATGTTGCTACCAAGATGACCGATTTATTTCAAAGCAATTCAGACATATTTTATCAATTTATAGTTGTTCACTTGCACGTTATTTTAGATTTCCTTAACTTTTTAGACACCATGCTTTTACTAGATAAGCTGGACAGATTATCTACACAATCTTCGTATGATCTAAATTTGCCGAAATCGAACCTATAAATCGAATAATGCAGCTAAGATAAACAGAAAATAGTCACACGTTATAAACTAACAGGTCACATAGGTAAAATAACAATGATTTAACATGAAAACCATAGACCCAATGTTAGGAACATATTTTTTACTAGGTTTCCAACTATGGCCTGTTGTATGGGAAGCGTGGTAAAAATGTTGTTATTGGTAACATTTACAATAAAAATGTCTGAGTTTCGGTTGAATGTTTGTCAAATAACTCATCTTAAAACAAACTGAAGGAACAAAATCTGTGTAGAGTGAATTATAATGTTTTGATTGCCAAATGGCCGCTATATGCAAAAGTCACTGAACTGTTTCTTAGTAGTTTAGGTTTGGTTTGATTTATGAAATTGTTTGTAAGGTAGAGCGAATACAGCTGGCAACGTCTTGAATCAGAAAATCTGAAAAAAAATCGTACGTTGACAACATCTAATGACAAATCTATCGAATGAGACGAACTTGCATCCATGATTAGACCATATGTGGTACCCATAGACCGACATTAAATCCATATTCCTCGCAAGTTTCTGACTTCATAAAATGAGTTGTGTCACTTTTCGTGATACATACTACCAGATGGCTTATTAAACATATCTTTGCAAGTGTATAGCTAGTTAAATTTTTTTTCCAGCTCACATACTTTATGAGATATAATAAAAAATGTAATCGATTGTTGCATATTAGGCTGAGTCAAGGGACACATACCCTATAAGTTCGCTTATCAAACTGGTGAATCAACGGTAATAACTCTCACCGCGCTTGTTACAAAACTAGAAAAATATTTTGATTCGAAAGAAAATTCACTAGTGGCGTTTATTGATATTGTAGGAACATTTGATAATATATTCTTTCAATTACTGAAAAACGCTATGATGAACCATGCGTTCGATGAAAGAATTGCTAATTGAATTTATGAGATGCTTAACAGCTTGAGCTGCAAAAGGGTGTCCTAAGGGGAGTGTTTTCTCCCCTCTATTATGGTCTTTAACACTTCTAAAAAATCTAGAAGCACAGGATTTCGAGATTATTGGCTTGGCAGATGGCATTGTCATAATAGTGCCAAGAAAATATGACCATATCATTTCAGAGAGCATGCAAGATGCTTTAAATTATGTTTTATCGAGGTGCGCCAAAGAAGGGTTGAAAATAAACCCTTTGCAAACTACTACTGTTCACATAAAAGAGGAAATTTTCTATCAAAGAAATAAAACTGAAAGGAACGCTTTGAAACTTTCACACTCAGTCAAGTATATGGGCGTAACTCTTGACAGCAAACTAAATTGGAATCCACATCTAGTGCAAGTTATTAATTAGGCAGAAAATGCTCTTTGGATAAGGAAAAAAAAAACATACAACATACTAAGATATATGGACTAAAACCACGAATGATCCACTGAATTTATTTTGCAATTGTAAGAGATAGATGTCTCAGTATCTATGGGTAAGTGGCCAATCGTGTTTCAAGCAGAAATTCAAGCAATTCTTGAATGTGTTGTAATATGCTTGCTACTATAGACATTCTAATATCTGTAATATGTCTGATAGTCTGATAGTTTTTCTTTCATATTGAATAAAATTGAGACAAAATGAATTAATTATAATTCATTTGGGCTTGGATGTATATCAATTTGCTTCTTCATGATATTCTCGATAAATTTGAGTCCCTCACAAAGAGAATGTTTTCGTTGCGATGGAGTAACTTTGGACATAATTACACAAAATGCGTATTTACGAAATCTGTTGGCTACCTGTCAAATAAATTTAAGTTGCTCTGTTGCCAGAGCCTCCAGTCTGAATATCAGCTAACAAATGAAATCTTTGTTGAAAATCAGCTAACAAACACAAATTTGACATAAATATCGGCAATAGTAACTGCCGAGTTGATCGACTGTTGGAAAATTTGCCGTTTTAAATTGAGTATGTAGATATAACATTAGATTAAAGGCTGAGATTCGAAGAGCAGGGATTGACACGAGTTATACGATTTTCAGGAAGTTTGTCCTATTTTTTGGCTTCACCGACGACGTTGATATCGTAGCACAAAACTTTCAGGCTATGACGGAAACGTACATCCAGACTTAACGCTTTGGTTTGTCGTTGTTGTGTCAAATAAAAAATACAAGAGAGAAAGGGACTCACAAGAGGACAATGTTGGCCTCCAACCACGAGTCCAGATAGACGGTGATGAAATCGAGGTGCTGTACCTGGACTCATTGGTGATCGCCGATAATGACACCAGAATAAAGTTACAAAGGCGTTTTATGGCTGGAAAACTTTGGATATTCGATGCAGAAGTTCTTCTGAATCCTGCGTTACTGTCAGGATAAGCAATAGAGGTTGTTGGAATTATATGAAAATTACTAATCTTTCTTCTCATTTTATCATTACAGGTATTCCAGTTTAATGCTCGAACTCACCAGGATTCAAAATTGGTTCAGTTAACCTGAACCAGCGGCTGGATAGTCATGAAGAAAATTTACATATTTTTTTGATTCAGTAAGTACTAGCACATCGGTCCCAAGCTCGGTCCTCGCCACTAATAACGTAACTCACACCAACACAACCTCAAATATTCTGTCAAAACAACATAGCGAATCAATACAAAAACAAAGATACTAGTATCGAAAGGTACCGAAAAGCATAAGAGTGTTTTGCAAGGTGTACTTTGGACCTGGGGGTTCTACAACGGTGAGCCAATTTCTAATTGTTATTGTTGCCTGAACTTTTTTTTTGTTTTATATTGTTTGTATTATTTTTGTTTGAAGTCCTAAGCTAAGAACGAAGTATATTAAACAAGGTTTCAACAAACAGAGAAAAAAGATTCAAAATATCGTCCTCATCATGTATGTTACAAACATTTCTGCAAGGTTAACCAGCTCTCTGAACCTCCGCTTGCAGGAAGCCCACAATCTTAAATTCGGCTCAATTGCTTCTGAATTTACTTTCACTCTAGTGCGAATAAAACCAACTTCAATCAATCGGCCAAATAATTTTCCTAATCACCGTTATACTGAAGGCTGTCCGAAGTTACATCTTCACTTCACCGCAGTGAAAACACAACAGGATTTTTTTCACACCCACCGAATATATCAGTCTGTTTCTTAAAAAATCCACTCAGTTTCCTTCAAATTTGGATGCAATTGAAGGAACTTATAAACTCACTAACGTTCAACAACATTTTTACAAAACGGACTGTTTCCTTAAGAAAAATAACACAATTGAAAAGGATAAATCGGATCAGAAAAGCTGGATTTTTTTGCAACTTTATACATTTACTGGCACGAATAAAAACATATATGTTTTTAAGAATGCTGGAAATGTCGTTTATGAATCAAATAAACAGAATGGCTCACTTGTCCAGTTGACTTGAATGGGATTTGATTTCAGTCCGTTGAATCTTACTATTTTTTGACGATTAGCTCGAAAAAAAAATTTTACCACTGGAAATTTGTGTAATTTGAATGTCTTTTTCAGAACCAGACACAGTCTGAGAGTATCTCTAGTAAGCAAAACCTCAAATAATCTCCTTTGAAATATTCTTGTGATCAGTGTCTGCCTGGATCAGCTGTACGTTTGTTTACCGTTACTGTTGATCCCGTTAACTTGCTCGTGCAAAATTTAGGGAAACTGAGAGTGTCACTCCTGAGCTAGTTTCGGCAACAGACGTGGATGAGCGTGAGCAACAATTCATGGCAACCCATCGTCGGGACAAGACCGGACGTTGCGTGACTTAAATAACTTTGGGCCGGTTCATAAACCACGTTGACTCATTTTTGAAAATCTCAGAACCACTCTCCCCCCTCGTAGACTTTTCTGAATCCATTTTTTTTTGAAATTTTGTATGGAGCGTAAACTTTGGACAACCCACCACCCCCCTCCCACCCAATAAGCCTAGGTTTCTGAATAGCCTTTAATTAGCCTTTTAACTAGGACCTGAAATTCCAGTATGATGCGTTCATTGAAGCGCTTTGCCGTTTGCCGTTACCGTTCAGCTGTGTTTGGGTCATAAGATTCATTCTATTAACGTCTCTTTAAATTGTACGTCTGCCTTGGACGTTTTAGTTCATTTGAGACTCACCAAAGATTGCGTTCAAAATTTGGTGCACGCAGCTAAATTCAACGGTGTTTACTCTTTAGAAGTACATTCGCTGCTTTGTTTGGATATCGTTATTCGTTGTTTTCATTCTCAGGTAAAATTGAAAAAGAAATACTACTGGATATCATTACCATTGGATTACTTCTGGACAATAACATAATATATCAAAGCTCGATATACATCCGACGCTCTTAGTTATACTCATAGTTAAATTCAGATAACTTTACATGAATCAAAACTACAGTGTGAGCTTTCAGTGTAACCAGGGGCCTGGCAACCCTATCCTTGTTACTAGCGTTTGACAGTATGCAACATATCACGGGCCTTATTTGAATAAGGCTCGTCTGACGTTTGTTTCACGGGCACGAGTGGCAGTATTGTTTACAAATAATGAATCTTTTGATGTTTGGATGTTAGAGATGTTGGCTAAAGCAAAATGAATTCTCGCCAGCTCCTTGAGTGTAACGGTCTACACTCCCTGTTTAATTTTACTGAATTTTAGTACAACCGCATACCATCTATTATTCTTCACGGAATGTTACTCAATTTTTCGTTTTAAGTAACTTTTTCCAAATATTGAGTAACTTTTCCGTGAGAGGAAAAGAGATAGTATACAATTCTACTCAAAAATTAAGTAAAACGAAATGAGAGTAGAATGCGTACCAATGAAGGGTTTGGCAGTATGCAAACATATCGCGGGCCACCTTTATATATTATCAAACATTAGATACAAAAGGTGAACATCCAGTGAGTTTTAACTCTTGTTTGGAAGTGCGAAATGTAGCTTAATTCTAAGCTCAAGAAGTAACAAGAAACATGGTAAATTGTATAATGCATAACGCTATATAGAACCGATGGTTTTCGACGTGAATAAGTTGGTCGTTGCAACGTAGCATTGGTGACAGAAATCTGATGAACAGTCCTTCCGGAATCCACAAAGCGATGACGGTCCTTTTCCATGAGATGTGGTGAAAAAAGGCCAGCTCCACTGACATAAAAATCGTTTTTTTTTTTATTCTATTCCAGATTTAAAATAGTTTATCAATTTGGAGTGTTTCCAACACTGAATAATACATGACATCCTTATTGAATTCATTGACTTATCAATGGATTTTTGTTTTTCAAGACGTTGTTCTTGTACGGCTATAAGCTTTCCTAATTACAAGTATTAATATACATATACTAGTGAGCAAGTCACAGGTCCCATAACCTCAACGTTCAAAGTTGTCGAATTTAGGTTGCTCCATATTTTTATTTTTCATCATCATTATATTTCATAAGGTGATTATATTTCATAAGGAGAAAATCACACTGATTTCTGATTGCAAATATTTATAATGCAATCTTATGAATTTTGAAAGTTTATTTCGCTGAGTGTTTGCGAAAACCCATTAATGGGTAAAAAACACCCTTTTTCAAATAGCATTCCTGTCTGTCAAAAAATGGGGGAATAAGAATGTGTGTTTGTTTACACAAATGCAATATTGATTTACACAAATCAAGCTGAATACATAAGGTCCAAAGTAACATTGACAAATTTTCTTCGTCAACTTTCTTTACATTAATAGCTTGTCTATGAAACAATTCTTTGATATTTTCTACGCATTCAATCCTTAATTACACTTCATATTTTTACACTGCACGGGAAATAATATGTTCTTCAAAATGAGAAAAACAGGTCATGATTTTATGATATGTTGTGTTTTCGTGTTATGAATATACACCATGAACAATATTCCGGTTATCGTGAACCTTGTTTGGTGTTCAGGGGAATTTGCACCCCAAAACCACATTAATTTGGACAAAATAACATTGATTCTAAAAACAGATACCTGAGGTGTGTTTACTCGCTCGCACACCACGTAATGACTCACTCAGTGAAATAAACCTTCGAAATTCATGAGATTGCATTTTGTTTTTTTTGCCGCTAAAAATTATTATGAATTTCATTAATTTTCATTACGATGTATAATGAGGGAAGATCCATCAATTATGTCACGCAGTAAGGGGGAGGGGGGGCTCGGGAAAACGTGACGACCCACAAAAAAAATTAAAGTCCATACAAAACACGTGACAGTAGGGGGATGCTATAAAAGTCATTTTCGGCGTGACGTAATTAATGGACGTTCCCTGATGTAAAAAAAATATGGAGTAACCTGGAATTGAACCTTGAATGTCGAGGTTACGGTCCAGTGGTTTGACCACCAGTATGTCGCCCAAAAAACTTTTTTAATTACGTGAATACAAAATTAAAATCAGACAATCTTTCCATCCCGTATGTATTTGGACAATAATGAAAGTAATAATACCGAAGAAATATGCAATTTATTTGCCAAGTTTTTTCAAGAAACATACACAACATACTCAGAAGCAGATCGTGATCGGCAATACTTTGGGTTGTATCCTGAATATTCCAGTGACATAAGCGTGAATCAAATCTATGTGCATGAAATCTTGGAAGGGTTAAAACATTTAGATGCAACGAAAGCGCTCGGGACCGGATGGAGTTCCTTCTTTGTTTATGAAGACTTTAGCAGCTGAGCTTACTTCTCCATTGTTTTGGCTTTTTAATATGTCACTGGAATCCGGAGACTTTCCAAAATTATGGAAGAGCTCATTTCTAGTGCCTATTTTCTAAGTCTGGTGAAAAATCTGATATTCGTAATATTAGCCCGAAGTATAGCCTCTGATCTCTTGCATTCCAAAATTTTTGAGGCAATTGTGAATGAAAAATTATTCAACCAAATCAAAAATAGAATGAACTACTAATCAGCATGGATTTTTTAAAGGTCGTTCGACAACCACAAGTTTACTGAATTCGTTAATTATTCTCTGGAAGCAATGGATAACGGAAACCATGTAGAGGTTTTGTAACACAGATTTTAGTAAAGCATTTGACCGTGTCGATATACCTATGCTTATATTTAAATTGCAAAAATGGGAATCCAGCCCAAACTCCTCAAATGGCTTAATTCATACTCTTAACCAACCGTGATCAAGTTGTAAGATTTAAAGCGACGCAAATCAACACCTATTCATACCACTTCAGGAGTCCCACAAGGCTCTCATCTAGGACCACTTTTATTCATTCTATTTGTAAACGACTTATCTTTTATTCTTAAGAAACTAAATTTTTCAATTTACGCTGACGACATGAAACTTTATTAAGAAATAAAAAATGCAGAGGACATCAACGCGTTTAAGAATGAAATATTGTTATTCCATACTTGGTGTAACAAAAGTCTGCTACAATCTGAATGTTAAAAAATGTAACTTCAATTACCTTCAGTCGAAAACGCAACATACCTAACATACAAATAACTTGAGGCAATCAGAATGTAGAGAAGTGGTGATAGAGTTAGTGATTTAGGTGTTGTCCTAGACTCTAAACTACGTTCATTGGATCATTATAACACAATTATAATCTGAGCTAAAAACATGTTAGGATTTATTAAACGTTTTTGCTATGACTTTCATGACCCGTACACGATAAAAACACTATACATTGCTTATGTCAGGTCAATACTTGAATATTGTAGCATAGTTCGGTCTCCATTTACAATAACACATGAAGAAAGAATAGAGTCAGTACAGAAAGCAATTCTTGTTATATGCACTTAAGAAAGCTAGGATGGACTGTATTTCCTTTACCATCGTATAAGGCTCGATGTATGCTTATCAATATTCAAACATCAAAAGAGCGTCGTGAATTCGCTATGGCGTCATTTATAAATAATATAGTCTCACAAAGAATTGATTCAACGGAAATTCTATCAAAATTAAACTTTAACATACCAACAAGGCATTTAAGACATCGACAGTTATTGCCAACAAATTATCAATCGCACGAACTATGCAAAATATGGACCGATTAACCAAATGATGGCTAATTACAATATCCATTGCAATAGTATAGATTTTACAATGTCGAAAGAAAAATTAAAACAATATTTCCGCGAGTGCTAGGATTAAGCGTTAAGTACTTATTGTAGTTAAAACGGTCTACAACTGATTGACGACGACAAATAAATAAATATATCAATGCTTGCAAACACACTTTACTTGAATCAAAAACACCAATCTTCGACTCAGCATCAAGCGACCAAAAACAAATTCGAGTTTTCCATTTTCTTTTTTTTTTAAATTTTACTCGCGGCGAATTTAAAACAACATTCGTCGACGAAGTTATTCAAGTTCGAATAGCGATGATCTCAGAATGAGAAGGAATGCAAGCGAATAGCACAAAACTTCATCTCACACGAGTCACTCACGCAGCACCCTTCAGTGAGAGCACTGCCTTCGTTCGCGAATGCTTGCCTTTACTTCCCTTATTTTGGAAGTGTTCGGTGATGAGAAATACATTCAAACCGAACATAGGAGAATATCAGTAACACTGATTAGCAGTTTTAAAGTCGATATAGAATCGCATCATAGCGTGATTTTGATTATTGTCAGAGTGTGGAGAAGAAAAAGAAAGCCAGTGCAATGTTGAAAACGTTTATTTGTTAATCAGAAACAACGAACGAAAATTTCAGATGCAGTAATCAAGTGTGCAGTGATTGTGATTTTTCGAATTCAACTCCGAGAGTGTTTTTCGATACCTGTGATTTTCTTTTATTGTATTTGTGCACGAAGTAATAAATGAATTCGTGCTGTTCCTTTCGAAAATGATGATTTGAAAATATTTGGCGAATAGCGAAGAGCTCCTCCTGCAGAGACAAAAACGCACTCCTTCAGCATCACAAGGAGGTCATCCAAATGAAGACTGACCACCAGCAACAATTTCCGGTGAGATCTATCTGATTATAAATAAATTTGAACTATACTGCTAAATATGTGTCATCATCCAGAAGATACGCTTTGATGATGGAAGTGTATGCGCAATACTAATATCCATTTGATATTTGTACTGTGTGTATGAGCGGTATGTAAGTGAAAGTGTCCTCGAAATGGACGTGAGTAACCAGGCATTTTGAAAATGGGTCACCTGAACCCAACAGAGCTATCACTTTCCAACTCCCGGGTTAAAATGTTTGTCGTGCACGACAAAATTTCGTTTAACTGCAAACATGTTTCTTCCATAAAAACACTGCTGGATGGTGGGCGTTGATTGTACATACACACATTATAAATATGTCACAAATATTAATGATTAATGTTGCTAAGCAAAATACTGGTTATAGTATTTTCCAGATGCTTTTGATTACTGGCTGTGTAAGCGTTAGAATAGAATAGAATGAAACTTTTTATTTTGACCAGTCTACTCCATAAACACCTATAAGCTCGCTACAGTTCGTTCTTAGACAGTTTGTTCAAACAATCGACAATTCTCGAGTTAAAATAGTTTGAATAAAGCTTGTGCAAAAACACTTACAAGCTTATTAAAAATGATCAATCTCCGACACTATGTCAGTTATCCCAATCGAGATAATCATTTAAAAATACGATTTCTATCGGTAATTCCGCATGGAATCCCGGTTTGAAGCAAATATTTAGACCTGAGGCATTTTCGAACGGGCAAAATAATTTACTTTTCTTTTAAATTCACTAAGATGAATTGTTACTTTCTAATGCTTTTATGTTGTTATGAGAAAATGGCCATCTAGGCACAATTTTCGCTCAGTGATTGAATGTTTCAACAGCACTTACTGTCACGTGACAGTTATCAATGTCGGTTATACAATCTAACGTGAAATTCTAATTTTTTTGTCTGAATTTAGAATTTTCCACAAATATTGGAAACTAATACCAGCTTTAATCTAGAAAATATATATATTTCGAAGAATTATAACCTTTGAACCACTGAGCCGACACAACTTCTCCAACAATTTTAGGCTCTGTAGCTTTTAATCGCTCATTTCTGCTACAAAGCTCTCTTTGGGGTCTTCCGACTTGCGTGGTTCTAGTGTCAGACACATTTGATTGGTTAAATATAAAGTACTTCTTCCAACTAGTCGACATTTTCCTGTTGAACTTCTCACCTTCTTTAGAATTTTTTCTTGAATATAATAGTCTACCCAAAAACATATTCAAATCATCCTTGAATTTTATCAATAACTGTTGTTTCCTATTTTTTCTTGGTTTTCTTTGAATGCTTTTTGTATTTAAAAGGAGATCGCAGCAAGCTCTGACCACGAACAGTTGGGCTTTGGTGAGCTGTCACGTTTTGTCCGTATTTTTTGATTGAAATTTATCTACACATTTGTGATGAAATTTATCTACACAAGAATCAATCATAACCGTCGCTGTGATTGTGGTTGCTCTGTTCATGACCACAGAGTCATACCCAAACATCATTTGTGTGTTTTAATAGAACATTAATACGCTGTATATGGATTTCGAGAACGAACTGATGTGGTGAATCTGAAAAAAATAAAATTGTCGAAAAACGCAATTGACAATATTGTAAAACTTATAATATCAGAAGATGTTTTGCCACTCGGTTCATCACAGGAACAACGAGAGGTGACTGGATTTTGGCAACTAATTCAAGATTATTCATTGAAGAGCTTCAGGATAGGTACAGTAAAGCAAACGTTTGAATTAATATTTTAAGTAGCTTGTTTCTTCATGAGAAAAAATCCCTTCGTTCTATCACATATTACAGTTTCTGAGGAGGAAACTTGGTGCAACGAAAATAAACTTCCGGTCGATTCACCTCCCTGCCAACGTCTGCAGTTCAAAAAAAGAAGAAGAGAACGACGGAAAGCTGTGTGCATCTTGCGATGAGGCACTCCCCCGGTTTTCCGCTTCAGGATATTTATTTTATTTATTCGCTCTCACTTTGGTGAAATAGTCCTCCTCGGCGGAGCACGAATGTTTTAGCGTCCAGAGTGAAGTAGTGCTGCACCCTCTCAGTAGGCGAAGCACACTTTGGAGTGGGCACTTGTGACAAGTTTCTTGTTCAGGAGAAGACAAGTCGAGGCACCGAAAACGAGTAGCAACCAACCCACTTGCTGTGCTGTGCTGTGCTGTGCAATGCTGTAGATGAAAATATTATTCAAGCTAATACTTTTAAGTCTTCTCGCACACTCGTTGAAGTCGTGTACACTGCTTTCTCTACCCGACGCTTGCTTGGATGTAATGTTATTTAAAAGTTTGTGCGAGGAAAGCGGGAGGGCGTTTGTAGCCATTCTTGAAGCGATTCCCTGCGGAGAAATGTCACCTTACTTTGGGGAACGGTGGATTAAGAGCTTTCCAGGAGGAGTGTATTTCTTCTCTCCGCAAACGGCTGTTAGTGTCATGTTTGAAGTCGTCTTGAGGACGTTGAAACTCTTTCAAATCTTTTGTTTCTGCTGTCAGGTTTCATTTGATTCCGTTTCCATGGTGGTGCCGAACCATGCGGACCTACATCGGCTGTCAAGTTTTTAGAAGGCCTTTCAAATAAAGTTTCAGTTCCTCCCCTTTCGATTGTCCAAACAATTTCGATTAAATCGGCATCTCTCGTGTGCTAAATTTGCTGTTAGAAAGTGACACTTTCCGTGATTGCAGAGAAAAAACATCATAGAATGAATAAATCGCCTTCAAATGAATAGAAAAATATTCAAACCTGCACGTCCAAACAATCACCCCCGCTACCCCTCCCTCACCGTCGATAAAGCACTAGTGATTTGAGTTTTGAAATAAACATGAAAATGTATTGACGCATGGACGGTTTATTTTTTTGTTCAGTTTTATTTCTTTTTCGATTCATTCCCAATCCACCCGAATTATTGATGTTATATTGCTCCCATCCTATTTGGCACTGTGTGTTTCGGTGTTATCATCATAGTAGGCCTGTGGTGCCAACGGTGACGGGTGGGAGAAAAAATAATATTTGTAGGAAAAAAAATGATTCGAATGGGGAAAATATTTAAATTTCCATTTCGATTCCTGTCCGTGTGCTGTCCATATCGTTTGAATGTTGCGATTCATTCGCAGGAGTATTGGCACCGTGGTTGGGGGGCAAAAAGCAAGTCAAAAACCATTGCCTACCCTCATATCGATTCTCACGATGGCGAAATCGGCGACCCGGCGAGGAGAACGACTCGGCCGCCAAAGCCAAAGCCGCCACCAGAACTCAATTTACGTCGGAACGTCCGTGTAAACCGGCACAGTTGTCCCTCGGGAAATGTTGTGACTTGTTTGGAGGGGTAGGTGGAGACAATCACAGTCAAGTCAGATAGGACGAACGACTCGAGGTGATCACTGTGACATTTATTTTTTTTTGGCAAATTTACATGTTTATTAAATGGGAATCGAATTGGATTCGGACTGAGTGAACATGTCTTCTTCGTTTGTGGGGGCGGGATAGGAAAGGGGGATGTTTACTCGAGCAGTGGTGGTAATTTTAGAGCAGAAGAAAATAGAAGCCGAAATGTTTCTTCTAATTGTTACTCAAGTATTTTCAGAACAATCTTTGCATAACATCAACACCATAGAGCGTTTCCAGCCAAAATGGCCTACCGTCGAACTTCGAGTGTCTCCGATTTAATTGAAAATTAGTACACACGCACCCACGAAAGTCAGTCATTCGATTGTTGCCTTTGTCAGACTCCGATGGGAAACATCACTCAGGATCTATAATTCGAGTTATAAGCTCAATCGTATTGTATGCCCTTAAAGTGTCCACATTAATAAACACAACAGGAACCGACTGCGTGACATCCCAAATATCATTGCCAAAACCATCATCTTTATAAAGTTTTATTAAAGTTTTATGAAAGCCACTAGAAATAATTCGGTTTCATTATAGTAGCAAGAGATGCCAATAGGTTTCAAATTTAAGTCAGGTTTATAAGAACCTACACAGCTTCTTTACAACGATCTTAAATTCTGACTTCTAAAATGCCTTCTACTCCTATCAAAGGTTTTATTTTGACTTTATAAACTCATAAAATGCTGTTTCGATATGCTGTTTTAGGACTCATCCATATTATCTTATTGTGGTCAGATGAAAAAGCATTTTAAAACCATTAAACCAGTAAATGCATTAAACTGCTAATTGGCATTGAAGAAAGCGACCATATAGTTTTATAGTAGCCATTGATTAGATAAATTGGTTTTTTGGCAAAACTGTGATTTCTTGCAATCACCATATTGATATATATATATATATATATATATATATATATATATATATATATATATATATATATATATATATATATATATATATATATATATATATATATGAAATGTGGAAAAATAAATACACCAAATTTCAAATGTAATACAACTGAACTGTAGATCTGAAACAAACTTCGGTATTCGTTTAGATAACCTTATTGAATTCCATCAATTTTCAGGAAATTCATGATTAATTTATCGAATAAATTTCTTTCAAGTTTGTTTTTGTTGTTGTAAACTCGCATTATTTCCGAGTTGCATTAATTTTCAAATTCTATCATTTGCCAATATTCACCATGCGAAATTAAATACGCATATGATTTGGAGCATGGTACGCTATAAAAAAAACTCAATTTGTTTTATACATTTTGCTATCAAACATAATTTGCCTCAATACTAGAACTTTTTCTTAGCCATTATTTACTGTTGAATGAATCAGAAGAGCAGAGAATCAAACAAAGCAGAACAACTAAAACCAACCACGATATCGCCGTGAAGTTTGACAGCCAGGGCCATTCTGGCCCTATACTGGTTTTGATGGCGGCCAATAGGTTTTATGATGGTTCTCAAGTGGTCATAACATCTTTCACTAGAACATTTTCAAACCGTTATGGTCAATTACAAATTTTAGAATGCTAGGAACTTTTT
>JASCZW010007444.1:0-66414 GCA_034211315.2 Aedes japonicus | reverse complement strand
TATTAGATTTTGGTGTGTAAAATTTCTTAAATATATTGAGCATTGATATTTTTAGAATTCTTGAGGCTTACTTTAAACAAAACTGTGAACGTAACTTGAAGATCTTCTGTAATTCCTTACTCTTAGAAGCAAAAAAATCTTTATAAATTTATAGTTAATACCTTCAATAGTTTAACTGGATAACTGGGTAGACTTTATTCCTGTGAAGACTTGTTCTCCCGCGTTTTGTTAAATCAAGAACAGATAATTTATAGACGATTTCGTAAAACGATTCGTCTTTATACAAGGTATTTACAGTGGAATAAGCTAATAACTATTTACATATTTGATCGAAATGAGTCAAAATCTCGATGCTGAATGCTGTAAATACTTAGAGAAAATCGGAATCATTTTATTAATCCAGTGGTTGAAGAATTTTGATTAATTTGATAACAGGTTAAAAGCTTAGTCTGAGGACACTTGATTACTTGATTGAATTGAAAATTAAATGTGAAAAAATAGAACTCTGTTTGGACATTTCTTATCAGAGAATAAAAATGAAAAAATGAAAACCATTATTTTCATGCTTTTCCAAAAACGGGGGATCCAGGTGGCCGTTTTTTAATTTCAAATACTGGAAAATTTTCAAGGGATCAACAATTTTCAAGTCAACTCAAACTCCGCTACCCCTCGCTCCAGCTTTCAAGGAAAAGGAAGTGAATGAAAGCTGTTTTTCCTTTACTTTCCAAACAAGAAAGTAAATATGCAAACTAACAAATGCAAATCTAATCAAAAACTAAACTCACCATCGGATTCGGAAGTATGACCGGGATTCTCAAAACCAGCATTGGGCTAGGTTTGGTAACGTTATGTGTAATGTCGGAAAATTAGCCGACAGATTCTCTTCTCCGGAACTCATTTCTCTTTGAAATTCGCCAACAGTTGACGGTGAGCTAAAACCACTATTCCAGGGATTTTCGAATGTCCAAGTTAAGGGCTCAACAGCAGTTTTTATCACTTTTTTAGACCGTTCACGCAAAACTGCCGCTTTTGTTCTTTTAGTAAGACGCGGCATTTTTACCTTCGTTAATCAAAACTTTTATCAGTCCAGCACACTCGCGCAAACAGTTGCTGACAACACTTCGCTCTGCTACGCTACGAACAGCTGAGTGTGAATTAGAAAAAAGCAAAACGCGCAGTTTTGAGACAGGCTGCTGAATTTTTGCACCATTCTCGTTAGTTAAACAGATTTTTCGTCCACTGTTTTCAAGAGCGCGATGATAATCAATCTTTCAGTGAAAGTAAATAGTGTTCTGGTGGCTACGGGAATTGGAAATACAGTTTTTTGTGAAAAAATAATAGGCAGATCCTGGCTTTTAAAAGGTAAACAAAGACGACGAAAAATTACCCGCTCTGTGGAAATGAGCAAGAGTTGATCAATTCAGAGTGTTTTCAGTGAAATAAACAGTGTGAACTGATTAAATATTGTGTTCTGCTGTTCTATTAGCAGTATGGCAATGATTCACTGCAGGTAAGTGGATTAATTTGGCATATTTTGTTGAGCAAACCCATAGTGTGCATGTGTGGATGAGGAAGCCATCGCTCCTGCCATAACGGGAATCCATCGTGTATGTCCTTAAATGCACAGCCACAGTTATTAACCGAAAGCTTTCGATGCCTGCACCATGTTTGTTTTAGTATGACTAGAGATTCGAGAAATTTTCCTTCACGGCAGTCAGACCCATATCCCCCTCATCTGTTCTCAACAATCCAGAGATAGCGTTGATTTCTCGTGTCGTGAAAGACTTGAGTTTTAATTCATTTCATGCTCGATTACAATTCTATTTTCTCCAGAGCATCCTTTAAAGACCTTTTGTATTAGGTGTTGGATGAGAAATTGTCCAGAGCAGTGTTATTTTAAGAAGGCGTTATGTACAGGGTGCGGCAGAAAATAATGCGAAAATGTTTAATCTTGAGTATTGGGTTTATCTCATGTAGCTAGTGACTAGTTTCTGTCAAAAGTGAATTTGTTTATGTTTACTTTCAAGTGCTGCATCCAAAAATTCTTTTTGTTTTATTGCAAATTCGTCAAAATGTTCGCGAAAGAAGTGATCACTAGTTTCTTGCTCGCCCAGAATAAGCCGAAAGAGATTGGTAGGGTGTCATTTGGCAACAGTTTACCGCATAAAAAAGTCCCTGCAGGATGGTCATAAGCAGCGCAACCCAGTGCATTCCATAAGAAAACTTGCAAAGGAAGCCAATATTTCGAAGAAATCCATGCGGAGAATCATCAAAGAAGACCTGCATGCATCTTCCAGAGCCAGAGTGAAACGCCACTTGATTACGGACCGGGTCAAGGAAATACGAGTGACTCGTCCTAGGAGATTGCTTTCCTTGTTGAAGAAGGAAAAAAATATAATCCTGTTCTCCAACGAAAAGCATTTCAGCATCGATGCTGTGGCCAACAGCCGCACGGAACGGTTCATTTCACCGCAGAAAATGGAGAACGTTCCGGAAAAGGCGAAAAAAAGTCTAAAAATGGAATTTCTATAGCTAAGGTATGTGTTTCCAAGTAATTGTGTTCCGCTGATTTCAAATAGGTTATCTAAATTTTCGTATTATGCCACACTTTTGAGATATGGCCATTTTGTAGCCTCCTGGAGTATCCATCAAGAACATCAAATAAAATGATTAGAAATTAGAAGAAGAATCAGTATCTTCCATTTAATTCCAACTACCTTTGCTTATCTTCGACAGATACACGTATTTCGTATACAATGTGCAGACTTCTTCGGTGTCTCGTACTAATAACTCGACTTGCTACGAGACACTTAGTACGAGACACTGAAGAAGTCTGCACATTGTAGACGAAATACGCGTATCTGTCGAAGATAAGCAAAGGTAGTTGGAATTAAATGGAAGATACTAATTCTTCTTCTAATTTCTAGTTACAGGTATTCCACTAAACAGCTCAAACCCTCTAGGATTCATCAAATAAAATGGTAAATTCATTAGTCTTGTCCTAAAGCCTTACGGGTCTTTTTAAAATCGTTTGTACATAAAATGTAAATAGCAAAGTGATGTGGAGAACAATGTACGGCTCTAAGTGGCCGTGTTATGGCCGGAACATTCACACAAACTGATAATTCAGCAATTAGAAACCAACAAGATCAAGTGGATCTTAGAATTCTGCAATAATAGGTAGGTTTGTCAGTTTTCGAAAAAAAATAAATGACTCGACATTTTCATTTTTTTATTAAGTTATTCCATTTTAAAATAGGGTCCAAATACCGGTATGAGGAAAATATATATTTTTTAAAGAATTATTATTTTTGACCGATTTTAATTTTTATTAATGAAATATTGATTTATAGTTTCAAAAGTTCGTATTTATATAAAAATAAATCTTATTGTTGAAATCAATTATAGAAATGTTCAGTTTTCATTATTTTAATGTGGAGTACAATTTTCATGTAAGATTCAGAAGATCTACCGTTAAGTCAATTTAAAGATGGTTATGATTTATTCCAATATGTGTGTTTATTCTTTTAACTTTTTTTTTTACAGAAGAAGGTCGCTTAGAAGATTGTATTTTTGGGTTTTAATTATCAAATTCTGGATGAAAAAACAACAACAAAACTGCATCCGCATGTTTTCTTTGGCTCACCAAACATGGTGAAATAAATTTAACGTATGAAATGACAACAATAACTAATATTTATCAGTCAGAAAATATGAAGTGACAGTGCATCTTTCCAAGGAGCCAGGATACAGTACCGTTTCTTTTTAAGGATTCCGGGCATTGCATCAGCAATTGGTTTTCTAAGCAATCTTTGTTTTTTCTTTGTAAAAATGTATGGTAAAAATCATGTCACTGTAGATCGAATGTCATCAAATATTCCGCATATTCCGGAAGATCCGGAGGACCATGCAGTAACCAGTCGAAATCATAAATTGGTAACTACAATGAATTCGTTCTCACATTGCATATAAATTTAATTGCAAATAAACTCTTGAATTTATACACCTACCGCGAGATCTAATCCTTTTAACACTTTCCTGGGAGTACTAGGAATAAGAACCCGGATGTGGTCATTATGGTCCTGGAAACTTGATATCATCACCATTGCGCTCATTTTTGAGTTCTCATGTTATTTGATGTGCCACATATAAGTTTTGATCCAGGTCTGAATCTGGCCACTTTCCCGGGAGTAGCCGGAACGTCAACCCGGATGAGGCCAATGTAGCTCTGGACATTTGATATCATCACCATAGGATTTATTTTTCAATTCTCATGTAATTTAAGGTGCATGATGAGTTTTGATTTTAGGCCGAATTAGAATTAGCCGCTTCTCCGGGGGACTTTCCGGAACTAGTGGACCGATTCCAGAAATTCAAAAGCAACATATACCTTTCATTTGGTGGTTGTTTCATTCAAATCGGTTCAGTAGTTGCTTGGGAAACTGAATTAGAAGTTTCGTGTCTATTGTCAATTGTCAATACCTACACACATACACATACAGACATTCAGTTCATTGAGCTGAGTTCGTTGTATATAACATTCGGTCGTTCAGGCTTTGGAATAAAAGATTTAACTTCCTTGTAAAAAAGGTAAAGACCGTGGCAATGTATTTATTTACCAATTTCAAAGGTTTCATAGACATTCCAGTACTCTTGCCTCCCAGAACCGTATTTGCGCAAGTTTGCGCAAGATGAAATCCTAATTTTCGATAAGCTGGTAAAAAAGTCTTCAAAATAAGCCTATTGTGGTGTATGTGCGGATGTGTGCTCACATTTGAAAACATAGTTGAAGTTTTTTTTTTCCAATTCTTCAAACATTTTATATGGGAGTAAAAAACCACGACCATGTTGGACCCATAATTTGAAAATTGTAGAGAGCACAATGTTTATCCAATCTCCATAACATTTTGGAGAGAGAAAATTTGAATAGTGTACAAAATTAGAAAAAAACAGTTTTTGTGAAATGAGGAAGAAGATTTTTCGAATTTTTCCGCGTTGGAATCACTGTGCAACGGGTTCAAAACATAATAATCCTGAACTCACAGCCGCGGACGAGAACTATTGAAATTCACCGCCTGGCCGAGATTAAAACAATCGTACATCGTTTTTGTGAGACTATCAATAGGTACAGGACATGTTGCCACCTATCAGACCACCAAATCGTTCGGGATCTGGTACCCCTTCCCTATATTTTTCAAATTGTAGTTATTGTAGTTAGGTAGATTATCAAATTTTTAAAATTAAACCAACTAATCCCCGTCAAGGATGAAATGTAAACTAGTATATTGAAATTAACAAACTACAACACAAAACATAGGTAAGAAAGACCAAAGATGTTATCTGGTTTATCAATTAGAATGTACGAAATCAAAAGTAAAATGAAAACAAAAAGACAAATAAAGACACATTTTAGTAGTACTAGTCGCATTTTGATTGAGTTTTTCCAGGCAGTCGTGGAGTTGTGCTGAGCAAATCAGCTGTAGGAACGCATTTGTATATAGCAAGCACTCTGAAAGGTATACCCGAAGCAAGATGTATGAATGTAGATATCAGTGTTTTAATTGTCGTTCTTTACGCAAAAAATAAGTAGTAATGGATTCCTTAAAAACATGCTGTTAAGAGGATCAGCATACAACACCTTACCGTGTTTTTCTCTGAGGTTGCTTAGTAAATGACGGCGAGAAAAGCATTACCGGTTATTATTAGAAGTTGTTTAATCAAATTTTGTAATTGGAAATTGATTTCTATCACATATGATCTTTAGGAAGTGTAAACATAAATTTCACATCGCTAGAATTGTTCTGTGCCATTGGTGGTACATGATCACAATCAAGTGCGCACGCTTTTGCCAGTCAAGGAAGGTCCCTTCCCCTCCCTTGCCTATCACGCACTGGAGTAGCTTGGCAAGGGATTGTGTGCTTTATTTGATACCGCCATTCTGGTTATTTTCAACTGCTTCTATTCAATTTCACAACCTGCCGTTGGTTTGTCCAACTAAATGCCCGCACCCATAAAATCCTGTGCAACACTTGCACCATCTTTCTTACACACTTTCAGCCACTCTTTCTTCGAATCCCAGTTAGAAGACCTCCCCTGTTTTCCGGAGCTTGCCCAGCATAATCGCCCAGAATTTTTCAATTTGGCAAAGTTCTGGCGAGTTTGGCAGATTTGCCTCCTTCGGCAAAACAGAGTGTCACCTTCGCGACACCGGAGGAAGAGCAGCAGGCACTTCTGAAAGCATTCTTCTTTATATATTTGGCTGTTGATGGTGTCAGTCGTTATGTGCCGCTAGCTGAATCAACCACACAAAGTAATTCTTGTCAATGTATTCGACCTTCTTCTTCCGGAACTCCGGAACATCCAGGCGGGACTTGCCGGCGAAAAAGTCCAGGCAGGGATGCGTTCCGGCGGGACCTTGGCCTCCGTATTCTGTTTATCGCCTTCATCACTTTGAAGATATGGAGCCCGGCCCGCTTCAATGTCTGCTGGACGAATCAGACGGAAGAAATTACCTTCTTGACCACCTTCCGAGACGAATGGCTCGGATTGTGTTTGAAGTAATTCTTCACCTTCCTTGCGTTCACGGGGTTAGTCGTCTTCGCTTTCCTTCCACTATCAACTTTTAACTGGGTTGTCTGGGTCTCTTTGAACGAATTCACCACAAGGAACACGGTTGAATTGTCGATTCATAACTGTTAAACGATCCACCTGTAGGACTAACCTGGATTTTCCACGACCGCGAACATACTTTTTTGTCGAAGCACTCCTTGATTGGAAACCGGTTACCACTCGAGCCTTGATCGCGGTAACCACTTGACAGATTGTGTCGAAATTTTGCACATGTAAACATTACACTCTTCACTATTTTTTAGAAAGTGTTGGATTTTGTTCAAGGACAATCTTTATAAGACCTCCCTTACTTAAATTTGAAATCTGTGATAGAAAAATACTGGAAAACGCGACACCATCTCATATTTGCGTTATTTTCAATAGTTTCTAAGTTGAAAATCAATAGTTTCAAATTTTGGAATCAGAGCATAAAGTGTGGTCAATTTAGTATTGGAACAAACATTTTTGATTCTTACAGCGACCCTAGTGGTCGGATTTGCAAACTATGACATCTTATGAGTTCCCTATAACAATAACAACATCAGAAATTTTTTTTCGCGGTGCAGTTCGAACGTGTTTTACCGTGCCTGTAGACAACCAAATTGGGATCAAAAGCAACACAATGTAGCCAAAATCCGTGCCAGAGAACTGTATGATAAGGTGTTGACAAAATTCAATGGTTGTCTTTTTATGGA
Organism: Aedes japonicus; assembly: GCA_034211315.2. NCBI lineage: Eukaryota > Metazoa > Arthropoda > Insecta > Diptera > Culicidae > Aedes > Aedes japonicus. The sequence goes on along the minus strand of JASCZW010007444.1, from coordinate 59,110 downwards.
TGATGAAACCTATATAAAGGTCGATTTCAAACAGCTACCGGGATGGAAATTTTTCTTGGCTACGGCTCTGGGAGATGTTCCTGCCAAATTCAAGTTTGTGTTTGCAGATAAATTTGTTATTAAATTTGTTGTGTTTGCGGTAGGAAGACCAAGGTTTTCATCACTGATAAGACATTTGGCCAAATCTTGCAGCTGTCATTACAGTAATACAGTGCTACAGTGGTATGAAACCAACGGCATTCAGTTTATACGGAAAGAACTCAACCCACCAAACAGTCCCCAGCTCAGAACGATAGAGACATTTTGGGCTATTAGAAAGAGGAAGCTGAAGGTGAATGGCAGTGCTTTTGACGAAGCATTAACGAATTGATAACCAAGTTGAACCAATTGCCAAAACGGTGGATGAGAATAATGTGCGCCAGTTGATGAAACGTAATCCGGGAAAAGTCCGCAAATATCTTCGAAATCGAGATGATTTTTTTTTGTATTTTCCCTCTAAAGTTCACATAAAGTCGAACACATAAGTTAAAACAGAATACAGTTTTGTACATGTATATCCAAAATATGCGCAATGATCTATGTTCCAATTTTAACTGGGCCACACCTTATAACATGTACCAATCGATTGGTGCAAATTTTTTGAAATTTGACCGTTAAAAGTCTTACTTATAAACTCCTACTTTTCGCACTTGCAACCTGTACCCTGGAATTGAAAACAAACGCTAACGAATAGTTAATCTCGTAAAATCAAATTTATAAGGAACGCAAAATTGATCCCTTGCGTTTCACTGCCATACGCCAATCTAATCCTGTCTCCTTCATTTATTTCCAATAATCTGCTTGCCATCAACTTGGGTCAACACATTGTCATTCCATAAAGGCAATCCAAATGCAAAACATTGTATCTGTCTTTGAGAACAGTAACAGCCAGGACAATTCGAATCAACCAAGTCATCCACAGTTCAGATGCAATATTTATCCGAGCTGGGCAAAACATGAGTGCATAGTGCAAGGGATGACTGATTCCAAATTGCTGCCATCCAGTCGAGATGGAAGTGACTTTTTATTCATGAGCCTGATGCTTTGATCGTTTAGCGTTCCATCGTCTGCCTGGACCTATTCGGATCGATGGAGTTGTTTTTATCCTGTTGCTTCATTGCAGAGTTATTCAGCGGAAACGTTTTGTAGCTCAATGTCTAAAAGGGCAACTATAGAAATCATGAAAAATCGTAAAACGAATACGAAGTGTTCGGTGGTGTGGTTTGGTGAGGGAACGCAAAATTAGTTTGGAGTGCATGAATTGAACTCACTAAGCTATCTAACGAGCCCAATTCTCTCTTGATAGTAATCCTGTAATCGATTGTGATTTGATAGACAAACCAGAATGTTGCGTGGGGATGGCAATATGATGAAATGGATTCGCAATCAATGTCGCTATTGATGAATCGAAAACGTTCGCTTGTTCAAGTGCTTGCAGCCTCCTCGTCTTATGATTCATGTGATACATCGTTGTTGATAGAGAAAACTGGAAAACTTCACTCAAATAAATACGATATGTATGGAATATAGTGAAGCTGTAGCTGTATTTAATCCAACATTTCTAAGAACCAGATGAAAGTCGAGGGGTTTTCCAGTTTTCAACTGTAAGGACAATAGTTCACCCTTCTCTTCTAGCTCAAGCTGATTTCGAAGAAAGGCCACGGTGTCTGCGATGCGCATCGACGGATGTCTTCTCGAAGTGTCTGGAACCGGAATTATTATCGTCGATTTGTTCCTTTCTAGGGCTAGGAACTAATTGTGGGCCTTCTTAAGATACCAACAAAATAGGATTTTTACTCCTATAGAAGAATTATTCACTAAAATTGGAAATTATCATCCATCCATAATAGCAAATTTTCATTTCTAGTAGTGATTCTTGATTTTGGAATTACAGCTTCGTATCAGTTGTAGTGCTTCAAATGTTTGTTTTATGATAAACTTCTTGATAGTTCAACATTAATACAACGATTATCTTTCCAAACTGACAAGTGATTTGTATTAACTAAAAACATAGGTCTATGTCTGATGTTTTATACCGAAGTAGCACACAACCCTACCTATTTATCCATCAAACGCCAACAGTTTTGTTTCTACCTTTCCGTTCCGTTCTGATGGATAACGGACGGAATCAATGGGAGAAGATTGAGACGGCACAACTTCATTACGTTCTATTTGACTCTTATTATAATGAGCATTTCATTCTTTTTTTCATATTTGCTGGGATCTCCCCGTGAATCAAATTCAATATCTCCGCGAGATAAATTATATTCGATTTATATTGACTTTCTAGGAATTGTTCGTTGTACAGTTAATGAACATTTATTGTCGGATGCTTCAATATTTATTGACGTAGGACTACGTCTGTGTTTTCAATACAGGAATACACGTTCGAAATTCGAAAATATTTGGGCGTCACGAAAAGTGGTCAGGTTTCCAACATTAATAACTAAGTCTTTTCATGGTCTTTTTTCCAAAATGTTTGCTTCAAACGATCAAAACATTTTCTCGGGTTCGATTCCTATATTTATAATTATTTTTATCATTCAATTATTCAAATAAACTCAAATATAAGGTGATGACTTATAATGCCGAAATTTCTGAGTAAATTGACTAAATACACAGTACTTTTCTTTCACAGACTACAAATTTTAGTAGGGAACGTGTCACAAGCAACAGTGCACGAAATATAACAGGAACACATTTGCTTCATTAGCTATCTCCCAGGTCCAGGAGCAACATGCCTTAGTGATAAATTAGGTGAGCCACTCTGTTCCCATTGATAGACACACTGAAGAATTGATACAACTGTGCAACGCCACCCAAAGGCAATACCGGCAAACTGGTCTGCGTACCTTAAAAAGTCGAATCCGCACGAAGCTGCCGTCAACGAGCTTTTAAACAACATCCATCTAAGTCCCAACGACTTTTCGGAAGAGTTGAAGATCTAAGCTGACGAATTGTTGACCCATAACGTCTAAGAATATGAAGGATCCAGTTTTCGATAACATCATGAACTTAGATCTTGAGCAATTGAGTCCCCAGTTCTACGATCATCTGGTGTTGATCTTCAACCAATGCCTGCAACTTAGCTACTTCCTTCTGTGTTGGAAGTCAGCCAAAGCTCTCCCCACCCAGAAACTTGGGTGCCGATCACATAACCATACTTCACCAACCAGACCAAGGCCGGTGTGGCCTTTGCTGTGCACAGACGTTGTCTCCATTGTAATCGGTCCATGGCTGTACCTCGTCAGCGTCGCTGTCTGCGAAGAATCGACTGGTCACCTTCTACTTGATCGATACACTTTGTTCGGTGCGCGCCTCTTCTTCTTGTACCGGTCGGTTCGTTTTCGAGAACCATTTTAACAGGGCTGTCGTCCGACATTCTTACGAAATACCCAGCCTATCGTATAATGGGAGGTTCGCCCAGCAACTGAAGCAATTCGTGGTTCATTCGCCTCATCCACATTCCGTCTTCCATCTGCACTTCACCGTAGATCGTACGCAGCAAAGACACCAAGGGCGTGTTGGTCCTCCACTAGCGATATCCATGCGTTTTGTGGCCGTAGAGAACTACCGGTCTTATTAATGTCTTGTAGATGGTCAACTTTTTAGTTCGGTGAACTTTGTGTGATTTTAGCGTCCTTCGGAGTCCAAAGTAGGCACGATTGCCAGCCATAAAGCGTCATCTGCTGGTGTCGCTATTGGCGGTCACCAATGAGCCCAGATACATGAATTGGTCTACTACCTCGATTTCATTACCGTCGATCTGAACTTATTCTAGTAGGCTAACATTGTCTTCTAGTGAGCCTCATCCCTTCCGATAACATAAGTTATATTTTATTGCAGCGTCCACCATACTCTGCAAAGGTCTGGACCAGGTCTGGAATACCGGCAACTTTCCAGCACAGTAGAAAATCGGCACAATAATTCTTATTTCAAAACCTGACTCCGATCGTAGTAAACCCAGAAGCTCAGTTGCCTTAGAAAACTTTTTGAAAGAATTATTAACCACCTTCTAATCGCCGAACTGGAGGCCACAGGTAAATCGGACTCACGCCAATATGCGTTGACTCACACCTCGCATAGATGGAATCCCTTAACAGTCTTGAAGAAAATGATCATGTGGAAATCGCTGTTCTTGATGTATCAAAAGCCTTCGACTTCGACATATAGACCCGAAATACTACGCACATTGACATATTGGAGAATTTGTGTACAAATTTTGAATGTTTTATCCAGTTTCCTTAGGGATAGGTATTTTCAAGTAGCTGACAACAACTCACTTTCAAGTATCCGAAAAGCAGAAAACGGAGTGCCTCAAGGTTAAAGTGAGAAATCTGAAAAATTTTGGGGTAAATTTCTCAACTTCCAAAAGCACTTTGCAATAACTGAACAAAGTTGTAAGAGTAGAATAAACATATATCGAAAACTCGGGCATCGCCTTAAAGAAGTTATCCGTCGACTTTGTTGAGAATAGGGTCGGCCTTGGTCGTATCGAAAATTTACTATGTGGCCTGGGAATCACGAGCACCAACATCGAAGCAATGGAAGGAATCCTATGACCTACCTACAACGCCATAGTGGACCAGGCATCTGGCGCATTGCAACAAGTCCCAATATTTCTATAATGGCTGAGGCTGGCTGGCTTCGCTTCCGCCTACCAGCCATTCAACGTCTTTGACAGCTATCTGTCCGTATTATGGAAAAAAAAATGATGAAGCCTCCAAATATCCGGTTACAAAAAGAGAAAACACATTTCCTTTGGAAACATCTCGATGTCGTCTACTAACTGTATTTAGGGCACATAGAGCTGTAGATCGAGAATGGTATGCACCAGTCTCGAAAATTTATATTTACCTTAGGAGTACAATAAGAGGTTCAATGAAATCATCACCACTCCAAATATAAACTGATGGCTCGAAGGAAAACAACTGTACAGGTGTTGCAGTAGTTATGTCCAATAAAAGCTATAGTTATAGCTTGCCTGGCATATGCAGTGTATTTTCAGCGGAAGCATTCGCGTTGAAAACAGCAGTGTACAGTATTCAAAGACAAAAAAAAACTATTATTCCAACTGACTCCGGTAGCCTTGATGCAGTAAATGGAGGTAAATTCAAAGTTTATCGAGCAAAGCATGAAGAAACAAGATACTATGTATAGCTGGATCCCGAGTCACTGTGGTATTGCTGGCAACTAAGCAGCTGATAAACTGGCCAATCATGGAAAGTTGAAACTCCAACTTGAAGTTCCTGTACCTTTTCAAGATATTACACGTGCAATAAAAAAACCGTATTTGGGCAGCATGGAAAATGAAATGGCACCATAGTCAGGCCCAATTGCGACGAAAAAAGCAAAGACCCGATAGATACCATAATCGAAGATGCGCCGACGAACAACGAGTTCTTTTTCGAATAAGAATACGACAAACCCAGCTTACACAGAAAAAAATAATGAATTTTAACGAGCGCGTAAAATATACCCTCATTTAGTTCCTAGCCAATGGAGGCGTAAACAACGAAATAGAATGCAAGCTCTCATGCAACATACAACAATGTTTGCAATAACAACAGGCTAGATTCAGGCGTTATCTGGCCTAAATTCACATGAAAAATCCCAATAATTTCTGCCAAATTTAGCATTTTAGTCAAGATCGAGGCGTCAAAGTACTCGAAGGTCTTGAAAGTGATGCGCGGGACGCTAAATTTGCGGGCCTAGGCGCCGAAATGCGGAGTATACGCCGTACCCGCACTGGCGAGATGCTCCTGCAGCTAAAGAAGACACAACAGCCCTAAAGCGCCCGACGTATAGAGACCTGGCAAGACAGGCTTTAGGTGAGGGTGTAGAGGTACGCGCCCACGTCCCACAGGTGACGATCCGGTGCAAGAACCCCTGGACGAGATCACCGAGGCAGACGAAATCTCCAATACACTCAAGGAACAGTGTTTTCGTTGCCTAGAGAGCGGGCACATGTTCTGGGAGTTCAAAAGCAACAGATAGGAGCCACAAGTGCAGAAAGTGTGGCAGCACTAGCCACAAGGCGCGGGACTGCAAAGGTCCCCCCAAATGCTTGATGTGCGCCAGGGAACTGGAAGATAGCCACGTCATTGGCAAGGCTCAATGTGGACTTAGCCTACGTGGCTACCAAGAGTACCTATCATAGAAACGGAGCGCGGAATCGATCATCGATATAACATTCAGCAGCCCTGGGCTGTACAGCAATTGGAAAGTGGATGATGGCTACACTCATAGCGACCACTTGGTGGTTCGTTATTGTATCGTCCACAATACAAGGCAGCGTACGGAAGGAAGAGCATCTACTCACTCACATTCGCCCGCAGATGGAGGACGTCCTACTTTGACGTAGAGACATTTAAAGAGGCGCTTGAGATGGAACGAAACTTAAGTGAAACCCAGGAACCTTGCGGCAAACGACTCGTTATGACATTATAACGACGTTATTTTGCTGGCTCCAGAAATATTCAGGGTGGTGATGCAAAGGTGTCTGAGCGAGGGAGTCTTTTCAGGCGCCTGGAAAATTCAGACCCTAGTGTTGCTACCAAGGCAGGGAAGCCACCAGGGGATCCATCGACATCGACAGCGGATAAGGTGCTTGAGAGGGTAATCCTCAACATACTGACAACACACACGGAGGTTATAGGCGGTCTGTCTAATAATCAGTTTGGCTTCCATAAAGGGAAGTCGACGGTAGATGCCATCCAGTCCGTCACCGAGACGGCTTTGAGGAATCTTGGGGTTATGATCGACGATAAGTTGTCCTTTGTCAGTCACGTCAATTACGCCTGCAAGAAAGCCTCTATGGCTATGTCGGCATTATCCCGCATGATGTCGAATAGCTCGGCGGTGCAAGGGAGTAAGCTGTCCATTTTTAGGTACGGCGGGCCAGCATGGTTCACCGCCTTGAGTACCAAGAGCTACGGAAGTAAGCTATAAAGTTCGCACAGGCTTATGTGTCTAAGAGTGGTTAGTGCATACCGAATGGTATCACGCGACGCGGTCTACGTCCTAGCGGGGATGATGTCAATAGGCATTGTGATAAAAGATGACGTAGAGTGCTTTGAACAACGTGGAACAAGAAGGATTCGTAAGACCAATAAAGCCGCATCCATGGTAAAGTGGCAAAGGAAATGGAACAACTCCACCACCAGTCGGTGGGCCCATCGACAAATCCCGGAATTAACCGGATGGGTTGGTAGGTGACACGGTGAAACGACCTTCCACGTTACGCAGATATTGTCAGGCCACGGCTGTTTTAGACAATATCTGCACAAATATGGGCATACACAGTCTTCCGCATGCACAGGGTAAGCGGGAGTTGAAGAAACTGCGGAACATGTGTTCTTCGCATGTCCTCATTTCGACGGCGCGAGATCCGGCATGGTTGCCGTAACTGGTCACGACACGACTCCGGATAATTTGGTCAAGAGGATATGCCAAAACCGAGACAACTGAGAAGCAGTGTACGTATAACAACCTCCCAAATCGTCCTCGATCTCCAACAAAAATGGAGAAACAACCAACAGCATGTCGCAGGGACCACCTAACTACTAAAGCCTTAATTAGTAAGACACGGTGGATGCTTAACAAGCACAAACCCCCACAATTTGTAACAATGGTGTACTTTGATAGACGACAAATCAAAATATGATTGAAAAACCAAATACAACTTGAAAGTGAATCTTGTACAGTGTAACAACACAAAATGCATAAAGACATACATTAAGCCTTGCTGTTCGCAAACACAATAGTCACTGTAGCAGGTCTTACAAAACGACGCAACTGTCGCGTTTCCTCCCTGCTCTATAGCTCTGACTCATGATTAATATCCCGCCCCACGAGAGATGGTAAATCAATGCTACTACAATAATAATAATATGTTCACCCAGCCAACCTCCCACCCTGCCTTCCAACGAGTTACCTGCCAGTGGGAACTGAATTTATGATCGAAAAATGTGATGGATAGCCGCACTGTTTAGAATATATTAAGCTTTGCAATGCACACCAAATGTACGTGCACACATATTTAGTTCCAGCATAATAATCATAAATCATAATTACACACACAGAAACACACACAACTCCGATTGACCATCATGAAACGATTGAGATAATGCAATGCCATTGGCTGTGGTAAATTATACGAAGCTGGGCATATTTCCATCTCTGTTTAAAACTAATATCCTCATCAATGAACAAAGCGTACTTCCATAATGATACCAATTCACTGGAACCGGCTATCCCTCTCACTTCATTATCGAAATGGAATAGTTCAACTGGTTGAGCTTATTTAGAAAACCAACAAAACTATTCCATTCAACCTTCATCCGTCCAGGCGACAACCAACGAACTAACTTTAGACGAATGGGGGGAGAAAAAATCTCTGAATTGAAAGGTTGAACTTTCCACTCGAAGCGGAGTTTGGAAGCCAACTTTCTTCCGTGAAATTACTCCCCCGATTCCGTGGAGCCCCGCACCAGAGCGCTATTAAAAACGAATAAATGAATGAGCAACTTTGTCATGCTTCGGGGGAGTTATAGAATTGTGCTCTTTCGCTCGAGTCGGGACAGAAAAGGCACACGCTCAAAGGGTTTCAGCTTTGCTTGAGTGAGGGTTTAGAGTTTTCCACGAAAAGCCAAGTACTTACACACACCGGAAATCTAATTGAAAAGTAAGCTCCTTTCGAGATTTTTTCTTTTTTTTTCGGAGAATGGAAGTACGCCCTGCGAACTGAGAAAATTCAGTCATGTTGTAGGGTAGAAGCCAGCTTTGGAAAACCCACCTCCCCCTAATTTTACTCTCAGGCTTTATTTTGGAGGAATATAAATCAAAAGTCTGTCTTGAAGATGCTCTATGATGCCTTCCACTGCTAGGAAAAATGAGTGATGTAAGTTATTGTTCTCGCCATGGTAGAAACTGGGTCTTAGGAGGTGGAACCGAAGTCAGAGTGAACCCTATATAGCGTGAATCCACCAGTCAAAATGCTCAAAGTAAGTTGAAAGCAATAAGAGCAAACTATTTTGTATAAAGGCAAAACAGACTTGGAAACGGAAGATGTTACGAGTTGTGAGCTCATTTTGAAGATTGGAGGACTCAGGGATCTTGGCAACGGTGTGAAGTTATGAGCAATTTTCCGATGCATTCACGAGAGCACAAGTTGCATTGATTTCAGCCCATTGATGATTTTGAGCTATTTGATCTATTCTAGAATCAATTAAAGAAAGTAGTACAAAGAAACAATTAAAGTTAGTTTTGGCATATTTCAATTTATTCATTTTGCCTTTATAGGATTTTTTGTTAGCTGTCACGGTTGTCCTCTTCGCTTGCGGTTGAAAATTTGTAAATTGAAAGAGAAAGTTAAGTTCTGATGCTGATTATGCATTTTCCCATGCAATTCCCGAGAGTGCGGTGTCAGCATCCGGCGGTCTGTAGTGTTTTTAAGTTTTTATGAGACAGTGTCTGAATATAGTTAGGATTATTAAAATGTCGGAAAAAGTGAGGGTTTTTGGACGCAGGTGTGTTTAAGAAGGAGCAACCGTCGGTGCTGTTTTCACGATTTTCTCGGTTGATTGGTGAATTTCGGTAGGAAAAAATCGTTGGAAAGTGTCGTGTATAAGTGCAGTGTTGTATTGCATGTGAATTTCCCACTGATAGGTGCGGTTTCGTGTCGAAAAATGCGATGAAAAGTGCAGATGGAATCCGCATCGTGGAACGTCGCGGAAACCTTTCGGTGAAAGTTACGTGCGCAACGGGCGCTGGCTCGCGAGTTGCGTCTTCCTCCTCCGACACCGACCAATTCTCCGGAAATCGACGATACGACGGAGTGCTCTGTCCCGATCGCGAGTGACACCGTGGCCGGTTTGAAAGCCAAGCTCGGGTTAATTGATACCTGCTTTCCGGAAAATCCTTCTCCCGCGTACCAAGAGATTGTGTGCTTTCCGGAATCGTACAAACGGCTGGGCACGAAGGAAAATTAGTTCTGTATATTTGCAGGAAAACTTTCGGCGTCAGTACAGTGGATTACGCATCGTTTACCGGTGAGCATCACGCTGCTGGATCAGATTAATATGGCAACACATCAAGCTGAACAATGCATTGGGTCCTGAGTGGCATTGGGAGGCTCGTCTTCATCTACTTTCTCTTTGTGCTCCTACAGCTATTGTAGAAAACATGTTCGAATAATTTCAACGCACAGAACGATAATATAAAGTGTAATTAAGGATCCAATATGTCAAAAACATCAGCAAATCGTTTAATAGACAAGCTATTGACGAAAGAGAGGGTCCACGGGGAGAGTCTCTCAATGTTGCTTGGGACCTGGTGCATTGTTCAGCTTGAAATAATTTATTTCTACCAAATTTTGAAGACAATATCTAATATTTCTCTATTTCTCAAAACGGACACATCCGGAGTTGGATACAGGCAACTCGTGATGTAGTAAGTGCTCTCAAGGACGTGGAGCAAGACAGGTAATTGTTACCCATTGTATCTATATTAATAAAATTTATTTTTAATAGGTTTGCGTCGACCATCGGTTGAATCGGTTGTGTCGATACTTTGTTCCGCAATATTTTGTTATCGGGCGTAGCGTTTTGTCTATTGTTTCGGTTGCCTATTGTTCGTTGCGCGAATGATCGAGTGATCATCAGAAGTCGTGGTTCGCCGGGTAAGATCGGTCGGTGGTGAGGTACATAATTAATTGTGATCCAAATTATTCGTTCGCCATGCTCGTCGGGCCACCCTATCCTGGCACAAATAAACCATTTTGTAAGAAACTCCAGCGGCATCCGTACTGTTGGTGTAGATCGGTCCAAGTTGGCTCTCAAGCGTTGAGATGAATTACCTTGTTTTCCTAATGAAATACCACTATCACACTTTGTGAGTGGCCCCAATAGCATCCTTACTGTTGGTTTAAACCGGTCAAAATCGGCTTTTCAGCATTATTTAAAATCACCTTGTTTTTCAAATTAAATTAAAACGCAATCACCAATAGCTCCTACTGTTGGTTTAAATCGGTTCAAATCGGAAATCGGTACTAATTACACTTGACAGCTTATCGTTAACCAAAACGAACCCAGCTGCCACCCAATCCTGTTATCCAAAATCCCAGTGATTTCTCGTGGAAGTGCAGTGGATTCCGCGGCTTTCAATAAAGCGAGTATCACGTCAACATATTCCTACCCATTCCCTACTTGACCTGCATTCGGGCGAGGCCGGCGCCGGTATTGCCTTAGTTTGGGATCACCAGTTTTTACACATTGAAGATGTATGTTAGTCCCAAGCATCATCTGTTGGTTCTCTGTGTAATAACAGCTGATCTGGCAATAACGGAGTAGCAACCTCGGGCGGTCAATCATGCTCATGCTCATGCTAATGCTCAATTAATTAATTTTTGCTTTATATCCAAATGCGTGAACCTTGGCCTTACCCCAAGCCATAAAGTTCTGCACGACCTCAAAATCAACCGTTTTTTGCATATGAACCCATTAGGCTGATGCAAAATTCGAAATATTTGCTCCCCTAAGCTTAATCGACGCCAATTTGGGTCCTGATAGTCCCCAAATTTTTTTAACACATTTGGTTTTAATTTGGCTTTGCACACGCTATTCAAAGTTTGTATGGGAATTAGTATGAAGAATCTCAAACTTACATTTCCAGATCCCTAACATCTTGATATTATGTCCTTAAACCAAATCTTATATACATTCATATAGTGTAACTTGTCATCTATCAAAATGCCGAAGATACTCTGACATGTAAATATTATACAAAAATACTTATTCAACAAAACATAAAATACACACTCACAGGTATGATGTTTTATTCTTATTTTTGTTTTCTTATTATTTATATGTTTTTTATATTTTATATTCATATATTTTATGTATTATATTTTATTTATATTATTATATATATTTTTATATATTTTTATATTTAGATATTTTATATACATTACATATTTTTACTTCTTATTATTATATTTGTTGAATAACTATTTTTGTATAAAAATTACATGTCAGGTATCTTCGGCATTTTGAGATGACAACTTACACTTTATGACGCATAAGATTTGGGGATGTATATAAGAAAATTTTGGGGACTATCAGGACCCAAATTGGCGTCGATTAAGCTTAGGGGAGTAAATATTTCAAATTTTGCATCAGCCTATTAACCCATGCTCTCTTCATGTCTTCAACATTCTTCAGCACTTTAGGTCGTTTAAGAAGGTGCGCCTTCATAATGATCCAGTATTTTTCTATTGGGCGCAGTTCGGAAGTGTTTGGGTGGTTCATATCTTTCGGCACGAAATCGACATTATTCGCCTTATACCGCCCTAGCAAGTCCTTCATGTAGTGGCATGATGATGATGATGATGTGGATGATGATGATTTGAACTACCATCTAATGTAGCAATGCAACTGCCTATAGCACTGGACTGTTTTAATTAAACGATTTGATCAAGGTTCGTTGTGTGAAGGGCCTGTATGAAGGGTCAAAAATCGTATTGGCCTGTGCAGCAGATACACTTAGCGCAACCCAAAGCTACAAGGGATCTAGATAGAATCTCCTCCAGAACAGGTTCGCATAAACCACACCAAAGCTGAGCCTTGCCAATTAAAAAGTCCCATTAGATGGGGAGAAGATCCCGCCCTCTATTCACGAAATGTTAACAACAGGAAGTTGGCAGTCCCATTCTTCCTATCCAAATCACTTCAATTGGGTACTTTGATGGTCCCTCCCTTACTGCGTCAACCTTCCTTTGATGTAGGGTCCATACTATCGTCTCGGTGTTTCTCCTTCTGAAGAGCTGACTTTGGTAGCGCATATCGTGACTCACATGTCATAAGACACCGCTCACGGTCATGGGATAGGACAGAGAAAGGAGAGAAGCATTAGTAACTGCACACTACCAAAAGAACGTGTAAATTTCTGTCCCCTGAGACCGACACACGCAAGCGTCCTCTAGCACATAAGAATAAGTTGAAAGAGACGAGAAAATAAATTCAATCAAACACATACTTCGTCGAACTGCGTATGTGTCAGTTCTAGAAGACAGAATTGTACACGAAATCTTTTTTTACGTTCCAAGACTTTTTACAAACATGAATTACGTCTCATGTAAAATTCATAATTTTAAGGTGTGTGTGCTTTGCTCTCTGCAAGTACAAATCATTTGCCAAATTAAGAACTTCTTGGCAAACTTCAACATCTTCTGTGTTTGGAGGTTCTCGGGAACATCACATTTATCCTTTGCAGACACATACAGGTTTCCTAGAATCTGGTTGAAGTCCGCCTTCACACATGTCTCATCATCCATTACGCAGAATTGTGGTTTCGTTCATGTCTGGTCGTATGACTTCCGGGCACGGCTTTTTGCGACCGTATTCTATTGCTGGTCTCGGTTTGGGGACTTCTGAGCCTTTAACGTACGTAGTCCAGCTCGAATTTTTGTATTCTGCTCGAAAGTCTTGCTCACGTGCAACTCTTTAGCCACTCATCGAACTGAGGCGTTCGATTTATGTTTAAAGGCTCAAACCACGCATTTGTGATGGTTCTCGTTGACCTGATGGCTTGTGTTCGGATCAAAGTACGTATGTAAAAACAAACCGTTTTTGGCTATCACCCTCACAGGATGATCAAACTGTGGAGTTTAAGTAAATATAATTGTCAAGTTATTTTTGTCACAGTTCCGATAGTTTTGCCTACTCACAGTTTTTAGTTTGCTTTCCGTCCGTCCATAACTTCTTTCTTCCTCGTTTTCGGTAATTTCTGTTTATAATTTAATTATGAATTTATTGCAAATAATCATTGTTGTTGTGCTTTTCAAATTTACCTATCTGTGCGACGCAATCCATTGCTACTACGTCGTATGCCAAATGTAGACTGTTTGCGTGAATGCTCGTGGGACGCGCCAAAAGGTTTGGGCACCACTGTAGTTCACTTTATTTAGTCAGCTGCTACGAGTGAGATCTAGTTTGATATACTTTGTTCATGCTATGTAACTTTCCCACTATTCACTGTCTTTTGCGTTGTGATCGTCTAACCGAATTCCAATGAGCACACGGAACTCTATTTAATTAAACTCGATTTGGCTTGAAAAATAACTAAATTTCACTTAATTTTCTGAACTTCTAGCAAACTCTTTCAATACACAATTCACTGTTTGTTTTTGTTTTCTCCTCTACTACCTCTGACGTATGTCCTTCTCGCTCTCTTTCTCTCTGTCTCTTCTACTCCTCTTACCCTTTGTCATCTGACATGTTCACCTTTTCGGTGCGTTTGTCTGTGTACGGCCAGTGCTGCCAGAACAGCTTGTTTTTCCGGATCTTCGTTTCCGATCAACGGTCAGGCGTTTTTCGAACCAGTGCTGAGCTTCATCACGGTACTGACAGCCAGAGATGGCATTTCGCACTAATGTTACACCGGTGCGTGAGATTTGTACCTTCACAGAGGATACAACCATAACTCACCTCAGATAAAGCAAAGTGCTCTTTTATTCGGTGAAAAATAGACAGAGTGGAAGTGTGCGCCTGTGATGGGATTACCTGGAGTTAGTGAACCACACACTCTTTAAAACGTTCGCGCTCACGTGCTCTCATCTGTCTTCGCCCACGTGCTCTCGCCTGCGATCACTGCCGCGCACACTGGGGCGAAGACGCACCAGTGCTCTCTCTGTGATTCGCTGGTGCGAGTGAAAGTTAAAAAATCGTCGGAGTTGCAGAAAATGTCCGAAAAAAGGAAGCGGGAAGAAATATTATTCTTTTTTCCTTAGTTATGTAGCGTCAAAACGAATTTACAATCACTGTTGTATATTAGCAGAAGAGCCCACGCCAGTGAGCTCACTGGGGCGCACGCGTCAAGGAATTTAACTGGATTCGCTTCTGTGAATTTGAGAGCTCTTCTTCTCACTCTAGAGCGATCGAGTGTAGTGTGAATAAAAACCATTTTTCTTCACTCGCATGCGCTACCCGCATGCAAACACGGGGGTGAATATAATCAAGGGAGAAGAGCTCTCGTTGAGATTGGAAGAGTGTGTGGAAAATTTTTAATTTCTCTCTACTACACTGAGGATATGGACATCACTGCTGGCAGCATTAGAATTGACAAATGAGTTTCTTGCAATTGATAATCACAGCAACAGAAGAGCCTCTCACTCTCTTAAACTTCTCATCATCATGAAATAACAACCGAGAGATATTTTTCTCTCGTGTTTCTCACTCATTTTCTATATCTTGTACAAGTGTTATGTGATACGATCGTATTACCAAGAATAAATATACCGTCATGGAAATTGACCGTCATTTTACTTCTCTAGTAAACAGACGATCATGATGATCATCGCTAGTAGCGCTGTTTCTAGCGTCCAATTCAGCATACATTACCCCGTTAGTGGCGAAATGTCCGCAACTTGAGCCTTACGATTGAAGGTTTAGCCATGAATATTTTCAGAAGGAAAACCTGGCCATGTGGGTTTCAAAATTCATTCAATTTCTTCAGTAGGATATTTATCAATATTTTCTGGCCACGGGAACCTATTCCGGGGACAAATCATCAAACGGCCACAAAACGTTGAGAAATAGCCTTCTGAAGAAATTTCATGAATTTTGATACCAATATTGCCAGGGTTTCCTTCAAAGTTTGTATCTGGCAACTTGAGATCCCACTGGAACCCGTTCTGGAGCAACCGGTTCAGGGGCAAATCATCAGATGGCCACAAAACGTTAAGAAATATCCTCCAGGAGAAATTTCTCGAATTTTGATACCCATATTGCCAAGGATTCCTTCTCAATACGTTCATGGCAATTCGAGACCCAACGGGAACCTGTTACAGAATGGCCGTTCCAGGAACAACTTGGCATATGACCCATAATAGTATGTAAATAGTTTGTACGAATTATTCCAAAGATCCAGGAAATTCAATTGAAATTCCCAAATAGTGTCTCACTACCGGACCACGGCACCGACAACCCGGATCTCAGGGAACCAGATAAATCCAAACGGACATTGCCGATAATATCCATGAAGCAGGTGAGTATTTGAATCTAACGGTGCCAAAAGAATTAAAATTGGACAATAATTGCCGGAGGTAAACACCTATTATGTTGAAAATAATTTGTCTTGGCGACTGATTCCACGCCAAATCGGTCGGTCACCAAACTCAACTATCTTCGATTTTGATGAAACTTGGTACACGTCTTCGGTATGTTGAAAAAAAAAAATCCACTGGTGTTAAGATTATTTGGATTCAAGAGTAACTTTTGAGATGGGTGTATGTTTTTTCCAACATTTTACTTGAAAAATCGTAGTTCAAAAACCATTACATTTAGAAAAAACTTTATATGGGGAGTTGTAGAGAACTAAAAAGGCTTTGTAAAAAAATGTACACTGAAAAAAAATTTTTTTCATAAAGAAAAATCGAAAATAAATACTAAAAATCAAATATAAAAAAAAAACATATTTTTAATATTTTTCAAATTTGTTTTGTGGAAATTTGAGAAAAAAAGACACGTTTTGAAAAAACTCTAGGATGGACGCTCTTATAATAAAAAAGTTTTCCGAAAGAGCGAACTTTGGTGCATATTTCAAATTTTGGTTATTCATTATTATAAATGAAAATTAATTATACAATATGATTTTGGAGATCATTAAAAACAATAATGATAATAATGATAAATCACCTGAACGCAACCGTTTTCGAGATTTTTCGGATTTTTATTTCAATAGAATGAAAAAACCTCAGAAAATTCGCTCTTTTCTTAAGTTAATCGAGATTTCCACCAGAAATGATAAATTTTCCAAGATCTTCATATTATAACGTTCACATTACTCTAATGTCCTCTTTTCTTTTGATATCAGGATGATAAGAAGACTCATTTGAAAAGAACAAGATAAATAGCACTATTGTTTTAATATTGCAATCAATATATTTATAATTGTTTTATGGCTGTATCGGTCGGGCCGCTCAGAGAATGAAGGGAGCGAATTTGCTAAAGCGATGAAAGTAACAGCGAGATAGATGTCGCAGGGGCGACAAGTGTGAAATGGACAGATGATGAAATTATGCGGAGGGTCATATAGAAGAAGCATATTAATCGAACTGCTGACTATTTTGCCAAGCTCCAACGATGTTAGAGGTCGGGTGTAGTGTGTGAAAACTACACTCCGAACAGTTCGGTGATGTAGCGATGAAAGTAACACATATTGTTTAAGGTAGGTAGACAAATAGCAGCTATAACGTATGTCAGGTATATCTTCTCATAAAAAAAACAGCTAATGTACGCTGCCTGTATTATGTAGCTCATCAACTAGAACTGATATATGTTACCTCCATTAATGCAAACGATGTACCACGGCTTTTCAGATATAGAGTGCTTATACATAGTCACATTCATCAGTAAAAATCTGTTTGAGTTGAAATATCTTGAGCAATGGATTTCAACATGATAGATGTAGTTGGAGACATTTGCTAAACCAATTGATGACTTATTGATAATTTTTGTAAAAGTTGAACCGAATCAGTATCCCACGATTTTGTCAAATCTCAGCAGTCTAGTTTCTTGAGAGATTATAAAAGTTGTCTTAAAGACGGCGAGTAATAATAATTTGTGATTTTTCTGAAAAATTATTCATTTGTTTTCAAGATGCTGTTCAAAGTAGTTATTGGAGTAATGAGCAAGCCACTATTCACCTTTTGTCATTTATTACACGGAATCTGGAATACTTAAAAATATCAGTTTCATTGTTATCTCAGAAGTGTTGAAACATGATACGATTGCGGTGCAGGTGTTTATTTCAAAACTAATAAGCTTTTGCAAACAAAAATTAAAGTAAGAAACTACGTTTATGTCTGACGGGGCAGCATCCCAATATAAAAATAGGAAGAACTTTGCAAGCCTTTGTAAGTTTAAAAGAAATACAATATTGATGCTGAATGGCATTTTTTCGCAACATCCACGGTAAGGGACCTTGCGATGCAATTGGTGGTACATTAAAACGAATGGCAAGATATGCAAGCCTTGCTGTACAACATGAACACCCTATAAAAGTGCATTAGAGTTATTCGAATGGGCGAACCAAAAAAGTGATGATTGTTTAACAAAAATGTCGTTTTGTTATGTATCACATGAAGAGTATGAACAGGGGTAGCAGAATGGAATGAAATTTACCGACAGACTAAAACGATTGCAGGTACACAAAAGTACCACTCATTCGTTCCAATTTCAGAAAACGAAGTTTTTGTAAAACTGTTTTCGAATGACGAAGAAGGCAGGATTCATAATATATATAAAAGCAATCAATAGTTTATATAATGTTTATGTAATATTATCAATGACCGAGACTAATAAATGGTATATATAAATATAAATCAACCATAATTCATTATTTTTGTCTTATAACTTTAAGTGAAGCTTTTTCAATCGACGAGCTGTTAAGAGTAAGTAAGAGGCACATACATGTGTTTTAAAAAGGCTAAAAACACAAGAGAAACAATCGTTAGCTATTGTTGTTTTAATATCACGAGTAATTTATGAAAAGGGCGTATTTTTTGAGGTTTTGAAATTTTATTGAAAGAAAATCAGAAATATCTTGAAAACGGTTGCGTTTACGTGGTTTATCATTAAAATCATTATTGTTTGTAATGATCTCCAAAACCATATTGTAACATCAAAATTTATTTATAAGAATGAATAACCAAAATTTGAAATATACACCAAAGTTTGCTATTTGAAAAACTTTTTTATTATAAGAGCGTCCATCCTAGAGTTTTTTTAAAACGTGTCTTTTTCCTCAAATTTCCATACAACAAATTAAAAAAATATTAAAAATATGTTTTTTAGATATTTTATTTTTAGTAATTATTTTTGATTTTTCTTGATGAAAAAAAAATTTTTTTCTGTGTATATTTTTTTAAGAAAGGCTTTTTAGTTCCCTACAATTCCCTTATATAAAGTTTTTCTCTAAATGTAATGGTTTTGAACTACGATTTTTCAAGTAAAATGTTGGAAAAAACACATGCATCATCTCAAAAGTTACTCTTGAACCCAAATTATCTTAACACCAGTGGAATTTTTTTTCCAACGTACCGAACTCATGTGCCAAGTTTCATCCAAATCAATGATGATCGGGTATGATTTTTGGGATTTCCGGCACATTCTGGATGGAATCCCTCTCCTGCAAAATCAAATCTTAAAATCCTTGGTGTTTATATTGATCGGAGACTCAACTTCACAGATCATGCTGATGCTGTTCGGAAGGCTACGGTTAATAAAATTCGTCTAAACTAAGCGATAGGACCTTCTGGTGATAGATCAACAATCCTCAGGATTGTCAATGCCTGGTTACTTTCCAAGATCTTCTACGGAATCAGTATTTTTAGTAGAGGAGGTGATGCCGTTATAAAAAAGCTACGTCCGTTGTATAACCAGGCCTTCCGTTTAGCATCGGGTGTCTTTGTTACGATTCCCGTTGCGGCTATCATGGCTGAGTGTGGTCAGCTGCCTTTTGAGTATCAGTTTTTGGTCTGCCTTACTACGAAGGCCATTCGTTGGATGAGTCTTACTGGTCGCAAAGATGTTCCCTTAATTATCAGAACAAATAATCTCTTAAAATCAACAGCCAAAATTAAACTTCCATCTATTGCAATATCTCAGAGAACCAAAAATCACCCTTGGAATCAACTTCCCCCCTCAATAGACCTAACTCTTCTTATACAGTTAGAGCCGGTAGCCCCCCTTCAATAATTTAACAGTATTTCTATCAGTTAGTTTCCGACAAATACAATAACTATCACCACATTTATACCGATGCTTCGTTAGCTGACGATATGGTTGGTTATGGCATTTCTACTGCATCTCTCATTTCTTGTATCAGTTCATCTCTTCCTGCGATCTGTTCAATCTTTAGTGCTGAGGCCTTTGCATTAATGAAAGGTTCAAACTTATGTTCAAACTCCAATAAACGTACCGTGATCTTCAGTGATTCTTATTCAACTCGTCACCCCTGGTTAATTGATGCCGAACTTACAGCTATTGCAAACAGAGTCACCTTCTGCTGGATTCCCGGACATTCCGGAATAAATGGCAATGAAGAAGCTGATTGGCAGGAATAGGTCGAGAGCTTCAAACAATAGAACTGCCCGTTCCTTCTACTAATTTCATCAGATGGTCAAATAGCAAGATCAGAAATGCCTGGGATTGGGAATGGTACAATAATAGATCCTGTGATCTAAGAAAGATTAAAAATTCCAATCACCGTTGGCCAGATACTTCCAATCCAAAAGATCGTCGTCTTGTCTAGACTTAGAATAGGTCATACCCATTTCACACATAGTTGCCTGTGGAGTCACCCTATCCGTTCCCCATATTTTATTAGATTGTAGAGCTTCAAAATCCGAACGTTTGTCTAATAATATTATCAATAACACCTTGGAAGAAGTTTTGTCACTACCGAATGAAGCAAAATTGTTAAAATATTTACGGGACTCTGGTCTCTATAACAAAATTTAAATGTAAGAAATACTTTGAACTAATTACTTTGCAACAACTCTGAAGAATAACTCTGTTAAACAACTCGGAAGAACTATTATGTTAAATTATTTAAACCAACTCTGTAAAACCACATTGTAAAACCAATTTTCAAAAGAAACATGAAAGGGACGAATGACCTTCGGGTTAAATTTCCTCCTAAATAAACAAACAACAACAACAAATAATATCCACCATTCATCAATTCATCCCAGTTCGAACCAGGCGACACGTACGGTCGTGTATTAGATTTTTCCCCGCGCATTTTGCTCGCGAATTTTCGCATGCGCTTCCTAATTTATTAGCGGTAACATGCCAGAAGAAAGCGCTATTGCCCTGAAGCCCTGAAGTCCTGAAGCCATACCGAATCCGAGCAACTGCAAGCGACTGCGGCATGACAACACCGGTCCATCGGACCTCAACGCCAAACTACTAGCGAGCAATCGTTTTGCTGCGCTCCCAGTACAGGAGATACCAAAAAAGGTGAAGATCCCGCCGCTATTCACCACGTCAAGAGACATCGCTGCACTCAGGATTAAAGTTAATCCGCTATACAAGCTGTGCAGTACGGGCACAAAGATTATGTGCTTGATGGAGGCTCTCCCTGCCCTTCGGTTTAGAAAGGGGTATGGGTGCGTTCTGTCGTGTTGTTCGCGGCAGATTTCATGTGTGAATCGGCTGCCACAGCAGTGCCTGAAGCAAATGGACAGCTTGTAATGATCACTTGAAGATGCGATGGGGGATCATTGCAATGATATTCCCAAATGAAGCACGTTGTAAAATGTTTCTTGTCTTCTATAACCAAACATGATCGAATTGAGTAAACGAGTACTCATCGGGAATGATCTCTCATACAGTATGTAAAATAAGTATATCCACCCCTGCTTCAAATTTACAATTTTCCTGTTATCGATTCAAATATTAGTTGATAAAATGAGTGTTGTTATGCGTTTGGTCCATTATATTGTACCTATCACTATACCATTAAATATACTTGAATTAATCTTGCTCTTGAGAATCTATGCCAAGATCAACAGAAAAGGGAAGTAAAACATGCAAAAAAAGTTTATCCACCCAAACATGCTTAGTACCATTTTGCCGTGTATTGAGCGGTTCCTGTCACTTTTTCGAATGTAAACATTGCATAAAGTTATCTTTTCGTAGTGTAGAAGCTTTTGTGATTCAAATTTGAGTTCTCGTGTTTCGAAATGCCTAAAGTCGCACAAATTTCGCTGAGTATCCGAAAACTTATCAAAGAGCATCACAAGTGCGGTAAAAGCTACCGTCAAATTGCTAATATCGTTCAGATACGTAAAGATACGGTTGCCAAAATTGTTCAGAAGTACAAAAAGAGTGGTTCTTTCACACCAGAAAAGCGATCAGGGCGACCGGCGAAGACAAGTTCCCGGATTGACAGGGCTATCGTCAGAAAGGCGGAACAAGATCGAGGTTTGTCAGCTCCAAAAATTGCAAGGCAAGTTGAGAGTGAATTTTCTATCCATTTGACACCTTAAACAATCCGAAATCGATTGCATCTACAAGGTCTTAAGGGTAGAGTGGCAATTAAGAAACCATGGTTGTCAGCGAAAAACATTAAAAAACGATTGAAGTGGGCTCGAGATCATATTACATGGACAGTCGATGATTGGAGAAAGGTCATTTGGTCAGACGGGACTAAAATTATGCTATTTGGGTCTGATGGTATCACACAAAAATGGCGCAGAACCGGTGAAAGTCTGAAAACCCAGTGTTTAAAGCCTACAGTCAAACATGGTGGAGGTGAGTTATTGCAACATCATTAATTTTCAACTACACAGAAAAAAATAATTAATTTTATCAAGCGCGTAAAATTTCCCCTCGTGTAATTCCAAGCCAAAGCAGCGTAAACAACGATATTGCTTGCAATCTTTCATACAACAGGCTTGATTTAGGCGTTATCTGGCTTAAATTTACATTAAATATCCCATTATTTTCTGCCAAATCTAGCATTCCCTTTATGTGCATAAGATAACGCAGAAAATTCAGTGTTTTTTTTGTATCTGTGTAACTTAACTAGCTTTTATCATTTTCTGTGCAGGTAGAGTCGTGGTTTGGGGCTCGATGGCTTCGTCTGGCGTTGGAGAACCCAAATGCATTGACGGAATAATGCCATAGGAGGTTTATCTAGACATACTGAAACGAAAACTTTCAGCAAGTGCACAAAAACTGTAGCTGGGCCGGAGATACACGTTCCAGCAAGATGGGGATCCAAAGCACACATCGAAGCTGGTATCCCAATGGTTTAAGGAAAAGAAAATCAATGTTTTGGAGGGGCCAGCACAGTCTCCTGACCTTAATCCAATAGAACATCTCTGGTCTATTTTGAAAATTAAGGTTCAGGAACACAAACCATCAAGCATTCAGCAATTACGACAAGTTGTTGTAACTGAATGGGACAAAATCGCACCAGAAACGACTGCTAAGCTTGTCCAGTCAATGCCACGACGATGTCAAGCTGTCCTTGAAGCCAAGGGAGGTCACACGAAATATTGAATGATTTTCGGGATTATGGTGGATATACTTTTTTTGCATTATTTTTTATCGTTTTCTTATATATTTGGTCGCAGACACGAACAGTTTGTGCTTTAACATCAAATTATCGTTATTTGACTTTCTTGTTATCCCTTGAGAAATAAACTTAATATTAAAAATCGTTTTTCAATGTTTTGGTGGATTATTTGAAGCAAATGTGCCAAATGAGAAGGGGTGGATAAACTTTTTTTACATACTGTATGCATCCGTCGAACCATTCTGAACGGCCATTGTGAGCCATGAAAATCTCACATGCGCAACGCAATCATTAATGCTTTTTTCTGTTCTCTTCCCTGTCCTATGACCGCGAGCAATACAAAAAATCCTAAAGTCAACTCTTCAAAAGGTAGGGGTAGAAACACGGATCCAAAGAAACACCGAGACAACACAGAGCAATAAGTAAAGAACGGTATAAACCCTAACCAATTTTCTAACACAGGGTCAGCAATCAAATGATCACTACGAAATATACTAAATATCCACGGAATAATATATAATGGGGAAAGGGAGGGACCACCAGGGCACTCAAGTAAAACGATTTGGATAGGGAGCATGGGACTGCCTCCTCCCTATTTTTAACATTCCGCGGAACGAGGGCAGGCTCTTCGACCCCATCTATTGGGGTTCTTCTGTCAATCGAGAGCTCGATTCTAATGCTGTGGGTGTGAACTTGCTTTTGGAAGGAGATTCTTTTCCCTACATTCACGGGTTTCACGTAAGTGTATCTGCTTACGGGCCCACCCAAAGGTTTTTGGCCTTTCATACTGGAGCTTGAACAATAGAATCCTGACCAAATCGTTTTTCAGATTATTCCACTGCTATGGAAAGTTACCTTGCTACAAAAGATGGTAGTATCTCATCATCATCATCATCAAAGAATATGTGCTTGGTGGAGGCTGACTACCGTGCTGTTGACGCTCACCTAGTTGACAAGCAACACGAGTTCTACACTCACGACTCACCCGGAAACAAGCCACTGAAGGTGTTTATGCGTGGCCATCTGAAACTCACTCCGGAGGCAATAATTGCTGAACTGCAAGCGGCAGTTCTGAGAACAGTGATGGTGTTCCCAATCAGACGTCAACAACAGGGAAATCATCGGGACCAACTCTATCTGGTCCACCTGGAGAAGGGTTCCGTCACCTCGGAGGACCTGGTGAAAATACGGGCCCTCTTCAACGTTACAGTCGAGTGGGACCAGTATCGCTCGAGGCAGCATGACGTGACGCAGTGTGGCAACTGTGTTCGGCCACATGGAACCACGGTGTGGCAAGTGTGCCGGAGCACACACCACCAAAAATTGTGCCCCGATGAACGAAGGTACCCCACTAAAGTGCGCCAACTGTCGCGTAAATCACGAGGGCAGCAATCGAGCCTCCCCTAAACGTGCGGAGTTTTTGGCGATCCGCAAGCTGGCATCTACCAAGTCCCGGTTTGGTCAACGCCGTCCGCCACCTCCGATGAACGAGGAGAATTTCCCGTCGCTTCAGTACCAAGTACCAAACCGTTAACACACCATCAACATTCTCAACTGGAATGCTTGTTCCATCCGGAACAAAATAATCCAGTTCGTTGACTTCCTCATCAGGAAGGACATCGATATCGTCATCGTCACGGAGACGCACCTCAAGTCAGAACTTAGAGTCTCCATTCTGGGCTACCGGTTTGTGCGACTTGATTGTTGTGGCTCTGGTGGAAGAGGAGTCGCGATCGCCCTGCGCAACACCATCAACTTCGCAAGCTAACTCGGAAGCAGAGGCAGTTTATCATCGCCGGCGACCTGAATACGAAACACGAAACCTGGGGGAACTCCAGGCGCACCTGAAATGGCATCGTTCTACAGGAGGACCTAGAAGAGGGCCATTACACCATACTGGGCCCGGATACTCCCACCCTCTTGAGTAGATCCGCGGCTCAATCAACAATTTCGCCGGTCATGCCATGAGAGATGTGATCTGTGGACTGAATTTTTGGGATCCGATTGGCCACGAATGTTGTCCAAGTGGATGGTGTCGATTTCAGCCAACTGATGACCATCGTCGAGTCGACCCAAAAGAAATTTTTTGCTGCTAGTTGAAGAGACGATGTTACCTTTTGATAGAGCTGGGTTGCGATGAGAGCTAATCATAGTTCCAGCCACGGAATGCTTTGCTGCTTTAATGAGCATAACAGGATGCTTTCGTGAGCGTATCAGGATGGATCTCAGGTCTTCTTGGACGAT
The DNA here is from genome assembly GCA_034211315.2 of Aedes japonicus. Taxonomy (NCBI): domain Eukaryota; kingdom Metazoa; phylum Arthropoda; class Insecta; order Diptera; family Culicidae; genus Aedes; species Aedes japonicus. The sequence goes on along the minus strand of JASCZW010007444.1, from coordinate 33,739 downwards.
AGGGCCGACCATTAACGTGTCGTTTAGGGACGGTCCCGTTGCTGATTTGCACGAGGCGTCAAAAACAACATTTGTCGTTGTCCTGTCGTCTTTAATTACAACGTGATGCGGATGATGATAATTCGGTGTCGATAAACAGTCAGATTGTTGAATACGTTCCATGTGATCAAGGCTGTAGTACTCGTCCATAAATTCACAGTATAGTTTTCTCAAGTCTTCGTTTCGGCGTTCTAGCAGATGAAAACGCCTGATTGCCGTGTTACGGTTGTCGCTCAAATTGGCCAAAACTTTCTCCTTTACTGGCAGGCGGACTATATATCGCCCCTTGGGATTGCAGGAAACGTTTTGCTGAAAATGCCGTTCACATGCAGCTTCTTCAACGGAGTAGCACGGTGTGGATTCATCTTCTTCCAAAGACCAAAATCTCTTCATCATTTCAGGTAGGTTTGACATCGTGGCAACGTTGGCGACAATGGGAGCGAATGTATACAGATCGACCAGCGATTAACCAACCGAGACTAGAGTTCACGAGAACCGGCAGAGCTTCACCAAGTTGAATTCTGCCCGACGGTTTGAATATGTCGAAAAACACTTCAGCGCCTAAAATGAGATCGACCGGGTTAGCTTGATTGAAGTCTGAATCAGCGAGCTGCAGTTCTGGAGGAATTTTAGGAAGAACGAGAAATTCTACAGCTTCATCGCTGCACAAGAAACACTTTCGAGGGTTGAACTGTGCCACACCGTGACTGGAAACTTGACGGCTGGCTGGCTTTTTCGGCGTGTTGGCGACTGGAATCTCTGCAGTCTTGCTCTGAATGGTTTGGAGTACATTTACGCGTCGTTTGATGAATGTGGTAAGGGCGTCAAACGAGACAATGTTCTAGGTGGACACTTATTTCTCCCAGTCTCTCCTCGTTGTGGGGTCCAAACGAGTGCTCATTATTCGGACGAGTAAAAGATCCCAGCACTGGGTTTGTTCACCGAGTTGTGTAAGCATTTTCACATTAGAGTCAAACTTCTCTACTAGTGAGTGGAGTTCCGCTTGATGGCTGAAAACTCGAACAAAGCGTCCACGTATGTCTGTTTCAAACGCAAGATCAGTCGGGGAGTGGACCAGCGAAACGTAAAGATCGTGAGCCAGTTGTCGATGTTGCCGTTGAATACGGGAAGTTTTACGTCAGGGAGGTGGACATGAGAAGCCGATTGAGCTGGTTGACAACTCGGGGAAGTGCATGGTGTAACAGGAGTTTTATTTTCGGCGAGGAGAAAGCCCTTCACTAGGTAGTATGCAGTGTCGAACTCGCTTCACAGCTTGAACTGCTCTTCTATGCCCGCTTCGTCGATCGATTCCAACTCCAATTGTGTTTTGTTGTAGTCCACCCAGATCGTCGTGAGGTTATCCAGTCGCACTGGAATTTTGTGGACGTCATTGTCCGGGTTGTAGTTCTCCGTGAAGGTCTTGATCAAGGCGAAGGAGGCTGCGCTGACGCAGCTTGAGTAAATTGATTCGGTGTTCCATAAATATGTTGACCTTGAAGTCAGTGCCTTGTATGACTTAAATTAGCAGCAACCACGTTGAACCTGAGATCGCAGCCGGGATGGATGAAGATGGCTGCCAGGTCGTACAAAGGCCGATGAATAGAGTTTGCCTTTCAGAATACAGAAGATGGCGACAGGATCCACGAAATAAATCACGTTTCTGGATAAACGGAGTCTCAACGGCTTGAAGCTCTAGCTGAATAGACACAGCGAGAGCGGCTGAATAAATTTCGTTCGATTTATTTCGAATCCTCTATTTTTTAAACTAACTTCAATATATACTTCGTTCACTTCACTTCACGTAAACAATAATACAAAAGAGAACTACTTTTCTTCGTCGAGGCCTTTTATAGTTGCTCCATCGGAAAATATGTTGTCCTGAAATGTGAAAGAGGCAACTATCTGTCAATTCGATCACTGCGATGTTTCATTGCTGTTGGCCTAATTCGGACTTACAGCGACTTATAGATGGCGGTGAGTATCTCTTCGTATACGAACAGCCCTATAATCATAATCGCGGCCTATTGTCCAAAGCAAGCCATCTCCGCCAACGGAGCAACAACGGTGCTACGAAACGACATTCGCAAGCTAACTCACCGGTGACCAACCGGAATAGCATCATTCTACAGGAGGCTACTGCCACCCGGTTGAGCAGATCCAGGACTCACTCAACAATCGCCATCTTCATCCCCATCGCTCATCCGGTCGTGCACAAGGAGATCAGCTCGGACCACTATCCGGTGGTGGCTGAAGTTGGCTTGTCGGTCAACTGGCATCAAATCACCAGACAGAACTTCCATCGGGCCAGATGGGAGAGGTTCCGACAACACGTTGACGACAACATCGACTTCAACATGCACCTTGAGTCGTTTGATGACATTTGAATTGTATTTGGATTGGATTTGGATTGGATTTGGATTGGATTTGGATTGGATTTGGATTGGATTTGGATTGATTTGGATTGGATTTGGATTGGATTTGGATTGGATTTGGATTGGATTTGGATTGATTTGGATTGATTGGATTGGATTTGGATTGGATTTGGATTGGATTTGATTGATTTGGATTGGATTTGGATTGGATTTGGATTGGATTTGATTGATTTGGATTGGATTTGGATTGGATTTGGATTGATTTGATTGGATTTGGATTGGATTTGGATTGGATTTGGATTGGATTTGGATTGGATTTGATTGATTGGATTGGATTTGGATTGGATTTGGATTGATTTGGATTGGATTTGGATTGGATTTGGATTGGATTTGGATTGGATTTGGATTGATTTGATTGATTTGGATTGAATTTGGATTGGATTTGGATTGGATTTGATTGATTTGGATTGGATTTGGATTGGTTGGATTGATTGGATTGGATTTGGATTGGATTTGGATTGGATTTGGATTGATTTGGATTGGATTTGGATTGATTGGATTGGATTTGATTGGATTGGATTGATTGGATTGGATTTGGATTGGATTTGGATTGGATTGATGGATTGGATTTGGATTGGATTTGGATTGATTGGATTGGATTTGATTGATTTGGATTGATTTGGATTGGATTTGGATTGGATTGGATTGGATTTGGATTGGATTTGGATTGGATTTGGATTGGATTTGGATTGGATTTGGATTGATTTGGATTGATTGGATTGGTTGGATTGGATTTGGATTGGATTTGGATTGGATCTGGATTGGATTTGGATTGGATCGGATTGGATTTGGATTGGATTGGATTGGATTTGGATTGGATTTGGATTGGATTTGGATTGGATTTGGATTGGATTTGGATTGGATTTGGATTGATTTGGATTGGATTTGGATTGGATTTGGATTGGATTGTGATTGACTTGGATTGGATTTGATTGGATTTGGATTGGATTTGGATTGATTTGGATTGGATTTGGATTGGATTTGGATTGGATTTGGATTGAGTTGGATTGGATTTGGATTGGATTTGATTGGATTGGATTGATGTTGGATTGGATGTTGGATTGGATTTGGATTGATTTGGATTGGATTTGGATTGATTTGGATTGGATTTGGATTGGATTTGGATTGGATTTGGATTGATTTGGATTGGATTTGGATTGATTTGGATTGATTGGATTGGATTTGATTGATTTGGATTGATTTGATTGGATTTGGATTGGATTTGGATTGATTTGGATTGGATTTGGATTGGATTTGGATTGATTGGATTGGATTTGGATTGGATTTGGATTGGTTGGATTGATTGGATTGGATTGGATTGGATTGGATTGATTTGGATTGGATTTGGATTGGTTGGATTGGATTTGGATTGGATTTGGATTGGATTTGGATTGGATTTGGATTGGATTTGGATTGGATTTGGATTGGATTTGGATTGGATTTGGATTGGTTGGATTGGATTTGGATTGGATTTGGATTGGATTTGGATTGGATTTGGATTGGATTTGGATTAGATTTGGATTGGATTTGGATTGGATTTGGATTGGTTTGGATTGGTTGGATTGGTTGGATTGGATTTGGATTGGTTGGATTGGATTTGGATTGGATTTGGATTGGATTTGGATTGGATTTGGATTGGATTTGCATTGATGTCTGTAAAAAAAAACTTATGCAAAAATAGCGGAATTAAGAGAAAGGTAAAATTATGTGATACCAATTCCCGCCAATTCTGAAGCCTTTTCGTGCAAAGAAACATCTTTTCACAAATATCTCTAACTCTCATCTCAAACCAGAAACACTCCTGATGCTCTTTTCAGATGGATAATTAAATCAATAAAGAACGGAGAGTATGCATTTTGCTCATAGCTTGAAGGCCGATCTCAGTTGGAGTCAATTTACGCCCAACAGCCATCCAACTATCGTTCTCCAACCACTAACTATCAAAACACGGATTATGTTCGTTTGAATCGAAGCTGGGATAACCTACCGCTTGCTGTACAAATGCAGTTCAAAATTCAATTAACTGCAATCATGATTGTGGGAAGCTCGTAGGGTGCCTCTTCTCACTCGTACCGTTTCCTTCAGCTAGCGGCACTTTGGACTTGGATATGCTTTGCGTTGTGTGGCATAGAAGAGTAATCAACTTCGTATTGAAGCAGATCTTAAATGAACCCCTCTGATATAAAATCCATGCGCTTCTAAATAAATGCTTAAGGTCACAGATGAGAGATCTAAACAGTTACCAATCCAGGTTGTGTGTGTGTCAATTGATGATTATACAATAAATACCCAATCGTGCCAATTAGTACCTGGAAGGGAACTCTGGCTGGGTGAGTTCAGATTTCCCAGAAGGTACGACGACTTTTGATTTGATTGAAGTGAATCGTTCGAAATGAGCTGGATTTCAGCGTCGCGACGCGTGAACGAGGTTTGTTTTAATTGAGATTCTATGCATCATGGCTCCTACAGTAATTAAACTCAACCTTTTTCTTCGTGCTATCATTACCTTTCGCACTTTCCGCTGGCAGGCATTCTTGCTTTTCATCCCGTCACAAGTGGAAAGAAGATTTCCATCATTTCCGCTACGATATCCTGGTATGTCTAGCCAGGACAGAGTGCAAGGAATACCATGTCGTATAGATTAATGATGGAGACTCACACCAGAAGAAGATCTCTCACGCAGGGGTTGATGGGAGAATGCCGGATGTTGCACAGTCTTTTCATTCTCGCCCAGCAGCAAGACAGCCTGTCAGCGAATATGTTGAACCCAGCGAAGGATGTAATTAAACCGTTATCATTATTTCTGCAAATCCCGAGCCGTCGTCAAGCTGTTTCGAGGTGTCGCCGGGTGTGAATGGTTAGAATGAGAGTAGCAAAGTAAATTTTAATGACACTGTCAAAAAGTTGTGGTTCGGAGTTTTGTTGTTTCCGACTATCATAAATCAAAGCGAACTTGTTGACAGCTTTTATTTCAAATTAAACGATGTGGTGTTTGGGAAAATAGACCTACCTCTTCACGATGATGGAGGTACTATTTGAGCAGACTTTAATTAATATTCCAGAGGCGCCTAATGGCAGGTGCTAATTTCAGCTCCGGTTTGTTTGTTTGTTTGTGCACCTGGCGCACAAACATGATCGTTCAAACAGGCTGAATTGTTTGACTTTCGAATAAATTGTTATTTAAGCGGAAAAGAGAGTGAAGTGGAAACAAGTTCACAATTCTGCAATTGGTAAGCATAATCATTAAGGCATAACCAGATAAATCATCGAATATATTCTGAGAGACTTTTCTATGCTACTGGGTAGCTATTGTGAGGCCAGAGAATAATCGTCAACTACTGGATCCAACTGCCTTCGTTATTAAATCAACCCATCACTTGATTTTAGTGAGGCCAGTTCTGAGTAGATTCCCATGAAGTAACGGATGACCAGAAACTGATTTGAATTGAACCCTAGCAATGTGGGTGTAAACATTTTCTCCTGGAATTATTCCAAGAATTTTGATACCCACGTTGCTGGGGATCAATTCAAACCATTTTCTTGCCATCTGTGACACCACAGAATCTAACTCTGAACTGTCTGAAGTAAACGGAATTCCAATAACTGTGGTAGACTATTTTGTGGATCGATTCCACGAGCTTCGACATCCATATTGCTGGGGTTCAGTTCAAATTATTTTCTGGCCATTCGTGACCCGATGAGAATCTGCTTGATAGTGACCGTTCCAGGATCAAGTTACCGGATTTTCAGAAAGTAATCACACATATTTCTGTGTATTCATTCCACGATGAAATCTTTTATAAGTATCGGGACATTTTCGGGACATGGTTCTGGAAATCCGGATTCATATTTTGAGAAAATGGTTTAGTTCTTGAATTGTAAGCTGGTCGAAGATCCCAGATTGGGTTGATGTTTCCATAATAATGGTAATTTTAATTTTGTAGGCAGAGATGGCATTTCGCACTAATGTAACGCTGGCGCGTGAGACTTGTACCTTCACAGAGGATACAACCATAACTTGTCGCAAATAAGGCAAAGTGCTCTTTTATTCAGTGACAAATAGACAGAGTGAAAGTGTGCGCCTGTGATGGGATTGCTTGGAGTGAGTGAATCAGTCTCTCTTTTAAACGACCGCTCTCACTGCCGCGTACACTTGCCGCGTACACCAGTGCTCTTTCTGTAATTCGCTGGTGCGATTGAAAGTTAAAACGTAGTCGGAATTGTAGAGAATGTCAGAAAAAAGGAAGCGGAAGAAACATTCTTCAAAGCGAATTTGCAATCATTGCTGAATATTAGCAGAAGAGCCCACGCCAGTGAGCTCACAGGGGTGCACGCGTCAGGGAGTTTAACTGCATTCGCTTCTGTGAATTCGAGAGCTCTTCATCTCACTCTAGAGCAATCGAGTGCAGTGTGAATAAAAACCATTTTTCTCCACTCACATGCGCTATCCGCATGCAAACACGGGGGTGAATATAAACCAGAGAGAAGAGCTCTCGTTGAGGTAGGAAGAGTGTGTGGAAAAATTAAAATCTCTCTTTACCACACTGAGGATATGGACATCACTGTTTGTAGGGAAGAAATGAATCCTGTCGGCCTATTAAAGATGTTTTATTTTTGTTGGACACACAACCGTATATCATATTTCTACCTTTCTTGAAAGAACTTTACATTACAGCCACGGTGACATGACAATGTTTAACACATTCAATTACATCTATTACCATTTTTACCTATTCAATGAGTATCTCTTATCGAAACATGAGTTTTAAATGACAAACAATGGAAATAACTTATTGGTGAGGTGAAATATTCCATTTTGAAAAAAATCTGGATAAACTTTTTATTTATATTTTTATTTTATTATTAGCTGAACCCGGTGCAAGCCTTGCTACGCCTTCAACTAAACTAATGAAAATTTGATAGAATTGGCGCTTCTATGTTTTTAAGGAATGAGTTTTGTTAAAATATTTTTGTTTGCTAGTGTGTGTGTGTGTGTGTGTGTGTGTGTGTGTGTGTGTGTGTGTCTGTGTGCGTGTGTGTTATTAATTTAACCCTCGGATCGTTAGTTTCTACCATGGTTTTTCATTCTGTGTAGAAGCATTTCATAGCCAAAAATTTAACTTCAAACAACGCCGTATCCTGTTACTTTAAAATTATTTTTCTCTTGCATGCCCTTGCCTAAGAGTAACTCAAGCTTCCGACATTCTTGTCTACGAAGGGATTCAAACTTCTATCAGAACATTTGATCCTGCCCAATGAACATTTCATCCTGCCCGAGAAATACTCATTTTGTGTTCTAGTTACCTGAATCATTCATATTTAGTTGAAATTTCTGTTTCTTTTGTATCGAAGCATCCTCCCCCCCCCACTCAAGAAAGACGAGGGCCTCGAACCCCCATAGAAAAAAATACTGTCTCGAAAAACCCCTAGATACCAGTTTTGGTTTGATTTGCTTAATTACTTCTCGAGTTATGCAAAATTGTGTGTTTAATTTGTATGCAAGTCCCTCTTTAAGGGGTTGACCCCGGCGTAGTGGTTACCATCCATACCTCTCACGCCAAAGTCACAAGTTCAAATCTCACCCCCGGACAAGTTACGAAAATGCCCAAAAGTGGTGTTTGAGTGACTACGACAGGATATGAACCAGCCTGCGGCTGAAAATCTCGATAATCAAGAAACAAAAAAAAAGTTCCTCTTTAAGACGGGCAAGGAGTCTCGAACCATCATAGGAACCTTCTCTGTCCCCAAAAACTCCTGTTTACAAATGTTCATAACAGTAGAGATAATTCTCATGTTTGGTTGAAATTTGTGTTTCATTTGTATGAGAGCCCCTCACCCTCACAAAAAAGGAGGGGTCTCAAACCACAAAAGAATAATTTCCTGTCTTTGAAAACCTCCACATGCCCAATTTGGGTCCATGTGCTTGACTGGTTCTTGAGTTATCCAGAAATTTCTGTTTCATTTTTATTAGAGCCAACCCTTCCAGATAAGGAAGAGGTCCCAAACCACCATCGGAAAAAATTCCTTCAAAAACCCCCACATGCTAATTTTAGTTCCATTTACTTGATTAGCTCTCGAGTTATACAGAATTTGTTTCCCCCCTTTCAGACAGAAAAGGAGTCTCGAACAATCATATGGGAAGGTTCATTAATTATGTTACGCAGTACGGGGGGAGAGGGGGGGGGGGAGTTGTTAAAAAGGTGACGATCCATAAAAAAATGTGAAGGTCCATACAAAAAAACGCGACAAGGGGGGGGGGGGGGGGTTATAAAAAGTCACTTTTTGCGTGCCATAATTAATGGACGTTCCCTAAGAGCCTGCTCTGGCCACAAACACTTCTGCGTACAAATTGTCATAACAGTAGGGATAATTCTCATGTTTGGTTTTAATTTGCGTTTCATTTGTAGGAGAGCTCCTTCTTGCAGAGGGAGGGTCCCAAACCACCATAGAAACATTTCTCGCCTTTAAAAACTTTTCCATATCAAAATTGGTTCCATTTGCTTGATCAGTTGTGCAAAAATTTCTGCTTCATTTGCATGACAGACCTCTTTCTAGAGAGGAAAGGTGTCTCAAACCACCGTGAAAAATTCTATTGCCTCCCACATTGCCAGAAAACCCCACATGCCAAATTTGGTACCATTAACTTGATTAGTTCTCAAGTTATGCAAAAATTTCTGTTTCATTTGTATGAGAGCCATTCCTTTTTGATAGGGGAGGGATCTCATATCACCATAGAAAACAATTTTGTCTCGAAAAACCTACACATGTCAAATTTGGTTCCATTTGCTTGATTAGTTCTCGAGTTATGCCGAAATTTGTGTTTCATGTGTATGAGGGGAGGTTTCTAAAGAGAGGAGGGGTCTCTTACCTCAGTAGGAATCTTTTTTGCTTCCAAAATCTCCACATTCCAAATTAAGTTCCATAACTCTTGAGTTATGCAGAAATTTCAGTTCAATTCGCATGAGAGCTCCCCCCCTCCCACACCAATTCTAGAGAGGGGAGGGGTATCAAACCACTATCGAAGCATTTCTTGTCTCCAGAAAACACCACATGCAAAATTTGGTTACTTTTGCTTGATAAGCTGTCGAGTTATGCATTTCCATTTGTATGAAAGCCTCCCCTTTTAAAGGAGGATGGGGTCCCAAACCACCATATGAATAGTGTTTTCCTCCAAAAACTTCTACTTGCTAAATTTGGTTTCCTCTGCTTGATTAGTTCTCGAGCTATGCAGAAATTTGTGTTTCTATTTGTATGAAAGCCCTTCTTTCCAGAAAAGGGAGCGGTCATCCCCACTTTTCAGAAAAGGGAGCGGCCATATCTGGCTCCAAAAACCTTTGTGTAACTTTCACACCAATCGGTTCTGTAGTTTTCGATTCTATTAGGTTCAGACAGACAGACAGACAGACGGACAGAAATTCATTTTTAAAGGGTGTTTCGATCAAAATTTGGTCGACTTAAACTTGCTGCATTTCCTATCATCGTGCATTAAAATATTTTGCACACCCCTCTTTTTAAAGATGTGTGCGTGTAGCATCATGCCTCTATTTTGATTTTGAGATTAGCACTTTAGTTATCAAAAAGTCGTCGAACGAAGAGAAGCAACGCTTCAAAATTTTGCGCGTGCATGGCGAAAATCCAAACTACTCTCACGCCAAGTTGGCGAAATTGTTGGAGGTGGCTTAATAAACAGTTACCAACGTATTAAAAATGTTCGGTGAACGTACCTCTCCGTCCGAGATGTCGCAAAGAAGCTGGGAGTGGCGCCTTCAACCGTGGATAGAGCAAAAAAAAAAGAGCTGGACTGTCGACTTACAAGAAAGTGGTGACTCCAAATCGGGATGATAATCAAAACAAGTCGGCCAAAGCACGATCGCGAAAATTTTACCCGGCGATGCGAATCAAACTCCATCAGATTGCGTTGTACAGGACGATGAAACTTATGTCAAGGCAGACATTACAAAGCTTCCTGGACAGGAATTGTATACGGCTATCGGATGGGGAAAGGTGGCAGATATTTTCAAGCACCGGTAACATCAACCAGGAAATTTATCTGAGCGAGTGTTTACAAAAACGTCTTTTGCCTTTCCTGAAGCAACACAATTGTTCCGTTCTATTTTGACCTGATTGCCATTACAGAAAAAGGGCCATGGTATGCTTCCAACAACGTTCAAGTGGTGCCCAAGGACAAGAACCCTCCCAAAACGCCAGAGCTCCGCCAAATCGAACAATATTGGGCCATCGTCAAGCGGAACCTTAAAGAGACTCAAAAACCTGTTGTGAGCGAGAAACAGTTCAAGGCAAACTGGCGTTCTTCGGCGAATAAAGTGGACAAGGAGACTGTACAAAATCTTATGGCAGGTGTGGAAAAAGGAAGCTTAGCTGAATATTTCTCCTGTATTCTGTATTAACTGAACTTGAAAAAGTTAAAGTATTTGATTTATTAATAAAAACTTTGATCGACTCACACACATTACAGTTTGACCAAATTTTGATCGGAACACCTTTTATAGCCTTCAGGCAATAAACATCCTTGAGGTTTTTTTTTGCCAGAGCGGAACAAGAAGCCCAGCTGCGACGAATCTTTTGACACAACGTTCCCAACCTGGTTCCTGAAGGTCAATTTAGCGTCGATTAGGATCCCCAAGTCCTTTATCGTAGTATCGCGACGCAATTGTACACCAGCCAAGCCATAGTCAAATTTAGAAGAGGGAATGATATGTATACATTCAGTGATATTCGATTGATACGACACCATTCAGCAAAGGTTTGTAACTGTTGTGGAAAAACTTCAAATCGTCGGCATACGAGAGTTCATGTACAGCAGAAATGAAAATGGCCCGAGATGGCTGCCTTTGGGAACGCCAGAACAGCCCATGAATGGAGATGAAACGTTTTGATGGACATTCTTCGTCTGGTCAGAAAAGTTCAGATCCAGAGAAGCTGGGTCAAACAGTTTGGAAGTAGAGCTCAGCTCAGCTATACCTCGGAAATTCTCTTGCAGCCTTTCTTAAAAACTGGAAAAACATATGACTGTTTCCAGCAGTCCAAAAATACACCAGAAGCGAGGGATCACAAAAATACAGACGCTAACGGCTTTGCCAATGTATCCAAACAACGTTTTAACATCAGAGTTGGTATGCCGTCTGGACCATATCCAGTGGAGGATTTCAGTTCCTTACCTGTGGAAATAACCATGTCATCGGTGACAACGAACTGCAACAAAAAGCCGGTAAGCCGAGGAACATTTGAGGTGCTTGCGTCTACATCCTGAAGATTGAGATATTCACTTTTTTTTACGTCGAACTACGTCTTTGTTTTCTGATCACAGCAAGCCATGCTTTAAAACTGACTTGTTTTGTTTTTGCTGCGTCGTTTTTGCAAAAAAAAATCAAACAATAATTCGTAATTTAACTTTTACTAACAGTTAAATCCTTAAATCTCCGCGTGTTTTGGGAAAGACTTAGCGAATACAATCGATTCCCGCCCGAAATGTGTGAGTGTTGGTAGTATCTCCACATTTTTTTTTGTGCTTCGCCCCCGCAATTGGAAGAAAAGTGACAAGTTTTGTTTATTAGTGGTAGTATTGTGACATCCGGACATAAATTATTAAGATTGAGTGTTTGTCCGCTTTGTCGCGAGTAAATTGATGATCTTTAGAAGTTTTGAAGTTCGATACAGAGTAACCTCATAGTGGGGATTTGATTATTGGCAAAGTGTGGAGCAACAAAAAGAAGAAAAGTGCATGTTGAAAACGGCCATTTGCTTGTCATAAGCAGCAAACGAAGACAACGCACATGCGCGCGTGAAAAGCATTTACACAGGACTACGTCTTTGTTTTCTATACTGGGGAAATGCGGTCAGATTTTAAGTGTTAATATCTTAGTCGTTTCTCCCAGAAATTTCTAAATGTTTGCACCAATCGATCGGAAATAATTCTAGGCATCGATTCCAATAATGAAAACAATTGATTTTTAACATTAAACTGTTGAAAATAACGCAAATATAAGATGGTGTCCAAAAATGCCAATATTTCAGAGTAAATTTACTAAATGCACAGTATTCTCCTATCACAGACTTCATATTTAAGTAGGCTCTATCGATACGAATTTCGTTTATCCCCCCATGAGTTTAACACTCACGACGCACCCGTAAACAAGACGCTGAAGATTCTGCATGGCCTTCCGAAATTCACTCCAGAGGCAATAATTTCTGAGCTGCAAGCGGCCGCTCTGAAACCTGTCCAGGAAAGTGTTCCCCATCAGACGTCAACAACAGGGAAATCGTCGAGATCAACTCTATCTGGTCCACCTGGAAAAGGGTTCCGTCACGATGGCGGACCTGTTGAAAATATGGCCCCCCTTCAACGTCATTGTCGAGTGGGACCGGTATCGCCCGAGGGAATACGACGTAACGGAGTGTGGCAAGGTCTTGTGTTCGGCCATGAAACCCGAACTGCAACAAGAAACCGCTGTGTGAAAAGTGTGCCAGAGCGCACACAACCATGGATTGCGCCCCGATGGATGAAGGTGCCTCATCAAAGTTCGCCAAATGTGGCGCTAACCACGAAGACAACAACCAAGCTTGTCCCAAAGAGCGCTATCATTACGTCTCCATCCCAGGCTACCGGTTTGTGCGACTTTATTGTAACTCAGTATTATCCTACCCAGGTTCCTATAACGTCTAAAACTATTCTCAGCGCAATCTCATGGCTTAACTGTGCTGAAGAAAATCACTGAACTGAAATTTCACATAGTAGTCTTTATCGCAGTCAAAATTTTGAACTAACCTGTACGCTGTGCATTGGTCATTTGGACGAGTCTTATGTCCAGCAAAACTTGATGGTTATCACTAATAATAGCTTAGGATGCTTCTTTTCATATATATTAGAAGACCTAACCATGGTGACACATCCCAGAACGTTCCTAGGGAAGCGAATGTTGAATCAACAGAGCTAGTCTTGTGACGGATTAATGGCCCATAATGAGCATTGAACTTTGAATGAGTAATGAACAGCTCTTCTGCATATCAACCGAAAGTCAGACATTCCGGTCATCTAAACGTGACAGGTCATATTCCTCCGAACTTCGTCGACACGGCTCAGGACAAACATATAATGGCCCTTTCCCCTCCCTCGGGCAGCAGAATGACAATTCCAAGAACACTGGCAAACATTTCCAGTGGATGTGTGCCTAAAGTGAAGGTTGCTCAGCATCTATCCTGTCTGTCTTCATTTCGACATCAAGCCATGTGTGGGCCACTCGTGAGCACTGCTTTACGTGCATTTCTTCCCTTTCCAGGGACGTGCGGACTGATGAAGCTAACTTCACATTCAAATTTACTAGGTACTACCCACTATGAGTGGATGTGTGCAGCTGGCTGGAAAATGGATTACGCCATCGTGGCATTGAATCTTTAATGGGGTAAGTTTTCCGAAAGATTCCATTTTCCTTCACACATGGACGAAGAAACGAAAGACGTACTCACCCCTTCCAACTTATGAATAAATCTATAGCCACGATCGCAACGCTCGTTCCGACAGTTCTTGCGGGGTCTAGGTTGTTTGCGAATTCATATTTGCCGGTTGAACCTTTATGTGAACGGAAAGTTTATTATAAATTGCAGTTTACCAGACAATGCTTTCACGCTCATCCCACCTGGCAGTTGTTTGAAATTATTGCATTCTGCCGAGAGATGTCACTGCAATAACCCTGGCTGACTCCGCGGTGGGCAAATGACGATGATTGAATTATAACTGGGAATTGTGTCCTCCTCCAAGCAGCAATAAACCAGCACCGTTGAGTTAAAGCAAATGCATTCACTGCTCTATGGTTATGGTGGATGAAAGTGAGGTTTTCCGGACAAATGCTACTCACTGATTTCGTTCTATTCATACAGATAATAAAATATGAATAACAGATTTGTGCGAAACAGCAAACGCCGCTTGCCGGATTGCAATGCAGGGTTAAAGCTGGTCGTCCCCAAAGCTAAAGTCCCCAGCTGGGGAAAGATAATTTTCGGACAGTAGCTATTCTAAGGATAGATGGTTTGTTGATGAAAAGTTCAGGAATTAATTATTTCTCCAAAATTAGAAAATCCGCTTTTCATAGCTTCAGTTCTGAGCTTGGAAAATGATTTATTCAAATGTTTTTTTTTCCCAATGTCGGAAGCAATAACGTTGGCCAACCGATTATGCAACGCCCACATTATATGCTTTTAGCATTTGGCATAAATACATTATATATTCTACAGTGTGAGCATCGTCAAGACCATTATTCCAAAAAAGAAAAATGAGGCACATGAACACTCCTATAGTAAATTTGGATACATTATTGGGAAGAAAGAAGAAAGATTAGTAATTTCCATTTAATTCCAATTACCTTAATAGCCTATCATGACAGATACGCGTATTTTGTCTACCGTGTGCAGACTTGTTCAGTGCCATGTACTAATAACGGGTGTTCAATAAAAAATTAGAATTTTCAACGAATTCAGTATTTTTTATTAAAAACATAATGTTTATTCTTAAAAAAAACGACAATGAATATTGGATAAGGGGCCCTGATCAGCCGTACGACGCAACTTAGTCGCGATGCTCTCATTAAAGCGCTGGGCGGCACTGACGTCATTCTTTCGGATACAATTCCGGATCCTCGTGGTTAACTGGCCCGCCAATTATTTTTGTACACTAGGGCACTGAGGAAGCCGAAAAAATCCTCAATTGGGTGGCACTTATACGGTATCTTTTTCTGCTCAAGATTCTCCAGCGTCGTTTTGGCGTAATGGGAAGACGCCTTTTCCGGCCAGAAGACGTACTTCCCATCCGCTTGATGCTTCTTTAAGAACGGCAGAAGAATTTTCTCAAGACACTCCTCCTGGGATACTTGTTGATTGATGGCCAGACCACTCGGCTTGAACCATGGCTTTGAAATCCCTCTGTCCTATATGGCGATGTACTTTCGTCGTCCAGCACGAAAGACGTCCCGCGGTTGTTCTTCGTCATCCACCGGCACTGCGATTTCACGGTCGCTATCTGCTCGTCCGTGTACTCGGGGACCGAGTCTTCTTCCGACAGATGATGTCCTCCATCTTGAGGGTTCGGTGAATCAAGGTATGGGAGCAGTGATATTTTCGGCCGGCGTTACGCAAATTTATTCCGTCCTTGTTGTCGAACAGCTCTTTCAACGCTTCCTTCTTCTTCTTGGTCATTATCTTCGCCAGACGGCTGCTACCGGCCTTCCACTCTACGCTCAGGGATGCCAGGATCCGGTAAACTGTACTAACGGGCACGTTTTCATCTCGAAAATGGTCTACCGTAATCTTGTTTCCACGATGAACATGCGTTTCGTAAAACCGTACAACACGCTCGTGGAGTGCTTGCTGTTTCGACGCCATCTTCGATTGAACTGACAGAGCCCGAGCGAAAAGAAACGAGCGAAAAGAAACATGGCACCTAGGGAGCCCAGAAAGCAATTCTTTTCGAGAGAGAACAAATTATGCTCTTTGCTTTAATTACAGAGAGGTATTGAAATCATTCTCATTTTTTTAAACATCCATTACTAGACCATACCAAATCCGGTGAGTAAGAAGGCATCTTTTGTTAAAAAGTTTGGGAAAATGCGTTCGCAATGACTAATCGTCTCTTTTGCTCCATGAGCTGGCGGCCAGTCTTGTTGAAAAATCCATTCATTTTTGCCAAAATGCTGCGATGCCCAAGAAGCTACTGTGTCAGCAAGTAGCTTCTGATATACCGCTTGATTCACTTTCACCCCCTTTTCGATGAAGATCAAAGGGGTTTTACCGGAATGAGTTATTCCAACCCAACCCATGACAGACGCGGGATGATGACTCCTTGAAATGCTTCCACGATTTTTGGAAGCAGCAGGAAGCATCTGCAATCGTTTTGGTAGTTGTGGTGCTGCTCAATTGTTTAAACTTTTTCATCGGCCAACAGCACTGACCGATAGCGGCCCTCGGATAACCGTTTCGGGAGAATCTCTATCCTCTATAAAAACCTATTATCAGCCGGTTTGCTTTCATGGTGTCATTCGAGTAGTGATTCTTGCACAGTTCATATGACTGAAGCTTCAAATGTTCGTAAACTCGTCGTAAACGTCCAATTAAAGATTTTGAGATTTCAACCAGGTTACTTGCATTTCGTCCCGCTTGACTATCGGAGCCACTAAACCCAATATGTCAAATAATTGAGATATTGATAAAATTACAGTTCGTTATTCGTTCGAAGGACTTTTTGAGTCTTATGATGCTTGAACCGGAATTGGTCTAGATTTTTAACCCTGCTAATTCCTAAAAGCTCAATGTTCTGGTCTAGGTCGCATTGAACACTTGACTGGATTCCTATGCGATCAGCTTCCAAACCTTTTAGAACTTTAAGCTTGACGTTCATTCGTGAATTCCCCGGGAAGACCGTAAAGTAGGTGAAGACTCTACGCGGCTGAGCTGCAAGCAACCCGGCGGGTCCACGGGTCGCGGATGATGAGGTTCCATCAGATATGATGGACAGCTACTGAATACACCGTTTAGGATGTGCAGTGACTGAGCAGTTGTTGGACTCTTTTGAGTTTCTTCCAAAAACCCACAAATATCCAAAAGCATCCCTTACAAAAGCAAGCCATTCCGCTTTTTTTAAAATAAGCGCAAAAGTTCAAGCCTTCACCCATGTGAGCGTCTGTTCTCCATATTAAGGGCGGCTTTAAACAGCGTCTGTTCTCCACGTTTGGATCGGCATGGACCTAGGCAACGAAAACGGACTAACGATTGGAAGCTCGGGACGTGGAACTGCCGATCTCTCAATTTTCTTGGAAGAACTCGCGTGCTTTCCGACGAATTGAAGAACCGCAAGTTCAACATCGTAGCGCTGCAAGGAGTGTGCTGGAATGGATCCACGGTGCGTACGTTTCGGGATAGTCATACCATCTACCAGAGCTGCGGCAATACACACGAGCTGGGCAACAGCTTTCATCGGGATGGGTGAGATGCAGAAGCGGATGATCGGATGGTGGCCGATCAATCCCCGAATGTGCAGGTTGAGGAGCAAGGACCGGTTCTTCAACATCAGCATCATTAATGTGCATAGCCCTCATGTCGGAAGTACCGATGACGACACAGATGAATTCTACGCGCAGCTGAAGCTTGAATACGACCGCTGCCCAAACCATGATATCAAAATCATCATCGGGGATATCAACGCTCAGGTTGGCCAGGAGCAGGAGTTTAAACCAGTGATTGGAAAGTTCAGCGCACACCAGCTGACCAATGAAAACGGCCTTCGACTTATCGACCTCACCGCCTTCAAAAACATGGCCGTACGTAGTACCTTCTTCCAGCACAGCCTCCCACATCGGTACACCTGGAGGTCACCGAATCAAACGTTATTACAACTCGACCACGTTATGATAGATGGCCGGCACTTCTTAGACATCACCGACGTCAGAAACTACCGAGGCGCTAACATCGACTCGGACCACTACCTAATGATGGTTCAGATGAGCCCCCACCCCACCACTCCGTTGTGAACAATTTTCGGTACTGACGCCCGCCACAGTATAATCTCGCGCGACTGAAGCATCCTAACGTCGCGGTAAGCTACACGCAATCGCTCGAAACTGCGCTGCCGGAAGAGGGCCAACACGACGAAACCCCTCTCGAGGACTGTTGGAATACCGTGAAAACAATTATCAGAAGTAGAACATACGTTTTTGTTTGGATTAAACAAACCTTTTTGGTTAGGTACCGTTTCCATAAACTGCCATCAGCCCTCTACGCTTCCTAAGTTCTTAAGTTCCTAAGACCTTTACTTCAGGGAGCTTTTGGAAAACATAGAACATCGGTTCAGATCAAAATTGAATCTCTTCGCGTATGCACTGAGGCATAAACTATCAACCTTACACTTGGGGCTGAGGTGTGAATGTAGTTCGCCTCCCCACGGTGCACCTTGGAAACGTTAAGCTCCCCTTAACGGTTAAACGAACTACGGAGGGATCGCCATACGGTGCATTGGAGTGGAGCCAGTAAAACTCCAATTACGGTAACTGGCTGCGAAAGGAATAATGAATGGTACGGTTGCATTCGGGCTGGCTCCTGTTTTGGGCTGGCCTCCAGTACGATCCATTCTCCACCGCCCGACCTCGCCAGTTGTGCGGGAGTTGGCTCAGGTGACTTTATACCTGACTTATGCTGATCAGACTCTGAACACGGTTCCCCATGAAGGGCCGCGTCAACCCTCGCATGGCCTCCCGGCTCACCTTCAAGCTTCCATATAAAACCATAGGATCACAATAGCGACTACTCCACGTGGGCTTGGATTGCGGCTGGAGGGGAACTTATAAAAATGGAGGGTAATACCTCTGAAACGACGAAACTCCAGTAGAAAACGAATCCGTTCGCTAAACGCAGCCTAGTTAGGTCCCCACCGCGTAAAACGGTGGGATCTGGCGTGTCCTACACTTGCGGAAGTGTCAAGGCATCAGAAACAGGTGCCGCCAAGCTAGGCGTGGCCATGGATGAGCCTGGACACGTCCGAGCCATAGATAGGATGAGGAAAACCCTTTCTAAAGTGATGGAGGTGTCCGAGCAGTTGGATGTGATAATTGACTACGTCATCGCGCAACAACATTGCTTAGGACCTAAAATTGAGCCTTCGCATGACAGTTCAGGCTGCATGCAAGGAGAGGGAAGAGATGGAAGCCAAGCTCCTAGCTGAGCAAATGCCAAAGAGTTTCCCCGGACGAAACAACACCTGGCGCCTCTAAGAAGCGGTTTGTATCAGATGCCCCAGTAGGAAAGCGAACCTACGCGAACCGGTCCATCCTCGCGTTAGAGGATCCATCCTCGCGACCAGCTCCGGCTGGTCGCTAAGAGAGAGGCCCCAGCGCCAAAGGCGCGACACCCAGCACGCTTGTTGTCTCAAGCGCCGAAGGGGATCCAACCGACAGGGTCCTGAAGACAACAACCATTGTTAGCAAAAAAGCAGACGCTAGTGCCAGAAGGGGGATAAGTGATGACTCCAGGCGTGGCTAGGAAAGCCAGGTCCAAAAAAAAGGGATACAAGACGAAAAAAGAAATCAAAAAGCGCAACCGCGGAGAGGCCCTCATCGTCAAGACCGAAGCGTCAAAGTACTCCGAGCTCTTGAAAGCGATGCGCGGGGACGCTAAATTGGCGGGTCTAGGCGCCGATGTGCGGAGTATACGCTGCACTAACACCAGCGAGATGCTCCTGGAGCTGAAAAATAACAGATCTAAAGGGTCTGGCGTATAGAGACCTGGTGAAACAGGCCTTAGGTGAGGGTGTGGAGGTACGCGCCCTCGTCTCACAGGTGGTGACGATCCAGTGCAAGAACTTGGATGAGATCACCGAGGTCGACGAGATCTCCACTGCGCTAAAGAACCAGTGCAAGTTGGAGGTTGCCGCCACAGACATACGTCGCGGAGGCGACGTTGAAAGTGGCTAAGATGGTTTATATGCCCACTCAGCGTACACCAGCCGCCCAAGGCATGTTTCAGATGCCGAGAGAGCGGGCACATGTCCTGGAAGTGTAAATACCCAGATAGGAGCACCATGTACAGAACGTGTGGCAGCCCAAGCCACAAGGCGCGGGACTGCAAAAGTTCCCCCAAATGCTTCATGTGAGCCGGGGAAATCGGATAATAAGCGTGTTATGGACGGGGGGGGGGGGGGACGCTCGAGGGCAAGTGCCTGGCCGCTAAGAGAATTCCAACGAGCCAATCGTTATGCAGGTAACCCAGACAGTTCGCGAGTTGGCATCGGATATCGCCATAATTTCTGACCCATTACCGAAACTGGGTTACGAACAGGTCCAATACAGCGGCATTATGGACGACGGGCAAGTAAGTTCAGGAGGTTGTGTCTACCACAAACGAAGGCTTCACGGTTGTAAAAGTAAATGAATACTGAGCAAACTGGCCTAAACCCGTTGGTAACAATGAGGGAACTTCAACGCTTGGGCGCTCGAGTGAGGGGGCCAGATTCTTCTGGAGGCCTTGCCTAGTTTAAATGTGGACCTAGCTAACGTAAATATTAATAGTACCTATCATAGAAACGGAGCGGAGTCGATCATCGATATAACATTTAGCAGTCCTGGACTGCTTAGCAATTGGAGGGTGGATGATGGCTACACCTACACCCATAGCCACTATTTGGCGGTTCGTTATTTTATCTTCCACAATACAAGACAGCGTGCGGAAGGAGGAGCATCCACTCCATTAGCCCGAAGATGGAGGACGTACTACTTTGATGTATAGACTTTCAAATAGGCGCTTGAGAGGGAACGGAACTTACGCGAAACGCACCTCGCGCCGAACCACTCGTCATGACACTTACACGAGCGTGCGATGCGACCATGCCGAGGGAACTCAAACCAAGGAATGAAAGATCGCCGGTTTATTGGTGAATGGACTCGATCTCCGACCTCCGAAGAACATGCCTCCATGCAAGACGGAGGATGCAAAGAGCGCAGTTAGACGACGAGAAAATCGAGCATAGAGAGGTGCTAGTCACCGCGAAGGCCGCACTAAAAAGGGAGATAAAGGCCAGCAAGCGAGCCTGCTTCAACGGCCTGTGTCAGAAGGCCAATGCGAACCCGTGGGGTGACGCCTACCCGGTATTAATGGCCAAAACCAGAAGATCGGCGGCTCCAACCAAGCGTTCATCAGAGCTGCTGCAGGTGATCGTTAGGGGACTCTTTCCGAGCCACGACCCGATTCCATGCCCCCTCGCCGCCGTAGATTTGTCCCTTGACAAGGGTTTCAGCAACCCAGATCTTAACGCTGTCATAGCGACGGAAGGGTGGACGCCTCCACCGAACACCCGTGACCACGTGGGCATTGACAACGGCACAACGAGGGCTGGCGACGAGGTGACGGTGACGAACGAAGAACTCATTGGCCATCAAGACGGCTATCTTGCTGGATCCCGAAATGTTCAGGGTGGTGATGCAAAGGCGGCCTGGAGAATTCAGACCCTTGTGTTGCTACCAAAGACAAGGAAGCTACCAGGAGATCCATCGGCATATAGACCTATATGTCTGTTGGATACAGCAGGTAAGGTGCTCGAGAGGGTAATACTCAACAGACTGACAACATACACGGAGGGTATAGGCGGTCTGTCTTCTAACCAGTTTGGCTTCCGTAAAGGGAAGTAAACGGTGGATGCCATTCTATCCGTCACCAAGATGGACGCTGTACGCTGCTGTGCAGTGGTCACCCATGACGTGAGAAATGCGTTCAATAGTCCCATCACCGACTCACTCCAATGCCTTTAGGTTCCTGTGTACCTGTACCGGATTCTTGGAAGCTACTTTCAGAATCGCGTACTGGTATACAACACAGAGGCAGGTCAGAAACGTGTCCAGTTCACCACAGGCGTCCCACAAGGTTCGATTCTGGGTCAGGTGTTATGGAACACGATGTACGATGAGGTACTAAGGTTTGAGTTCCCGAACGGGGTGAAGATAGTCGGGTTCACGGACGACATCGCCCTGGAGATATGTGGTGAATCCATCCAAGAGGTCGAGTTAACGACCACGCACTCCATTGGCATTGTGGAGATATGGATGAGTTCCAGGAAATTGGAACTAGCCCATCATAAGACTGAGGTCACGGTGGGGAAAATTCGAAAATCGGAGCAACATACGACGATTAGTGCAGGTTACTGCACAATCGAATCGAAGAGGTCTCTTTGGTATATTGGGGGTCATGATCGACGATAAGCTGTCCGTTGTTAGTCACGTCGACTACACCTGCAAGAAAGCCTCTATGGCTATATCGGCATTATCTCGCATGATGTCGAAAAGCTCGACGGTGCAAGTGAGTAAGCGTAAACTCCTGGCCAGTGTCGCCCTGTCCATACTTAGGTACGGTGGGCCGGCATGGATCACCGCTTGAGTACCAAAAGCTACACTAGTAAGCTAGAGAGTACGCACAGGCTTATGTGCGTAAGAATGGTTAGTGCATACCGAACGGTATCACGCGATGCCGTCTGCTTCCTAACAGGGAATGATGCCAATAGGCATTGTGATAAAAGAGGACGTAGAGTGCATCAAACAACGTGGAACATAGGGTAATCGGAAGACCACTAGAGCCACATCCATGGTTAAGTGGCAAAGGGAATGGAACAACTCCACCAAAGGTCGATGGACCCACCGACTAATCCCGGAATTGACGGGTGGATCGGTAGGCGACACGGTGAAGTGAACTTCCACTTAACGCAGATTTTGTCAGGCCACGGCTGTTTTAGACAATATCTGCACAAATATGGGTATGCACAGTCCTCCGCATACACCGAGTGCGCGGTAGTTGAGGAAACTGGGGAACATTTGTTCTTCGCATGTCCTCGTTTCGACGGCGCGAGATCCGATGTGATTGCCGTAAGTAGGACATCTGGGACGCAGTATGCGTAGCAGCCTCCCAGATCATCCTCAATCTCCAATAAAAATAGCGAAACGACCTAAATAATACCGAAAGGTGGTTCCGGGGAGGGTCCAGGGCTTAAGGCACGGGTGGGTTTTTAGTGGTACCTGTGATCGAAAGCTCTCAATATATAATTGTGGAAGTGCATTTAGAACACTAAGTTGAGAGCAAGCTATAAGCTAATTGCGAAAGCAATAAGCTTGAAATGCTAAGAAAGAAGAAGAAGAAGCTACAAACCACCTGATAACGCTCCCATTTGTTTCCTGTATGACAATGTATGAACGATTGGTGATGCATAAAGGTGAATTCTCCACCAGGTGGCAGGTAAATCGCATGAAAAATCATTCAATTTGTTAATGCAAAAGTGCAACTTTTTAAAGAACCTTTACGCATTCCTAACAACGACATTCCTCTCTCCCAACAAGATGGGTCCTGCCATTCTGAGGGATATTTTATTGCGAATTTCGGCA
Organism: Aedes japonicus; assembly: GCA_034211315.2. Lineage (NCBI taxonomy): Eukaryota > Metazoa > Arthropoda > Insecta > Diptera > Culicidae > Aedes > Aedes japonicus. The sequence continues at coordinate 10,353 of JASCZW010007444.1, read as the reverse complement.
ATGCAAGCCCAACCAACTACAAAATTCAATCCTGATCGCACCATGGACCCATGCTCAGATAATTTATCCCATTCCCGAATGCTAAATGGCACTCACAACATTCCACACGCTCTAGTCCTCCCACCCCCCCCTGACCCCAGCCCATCAGTCTAACCTCTGCAACCCGGGCCATGCCTGCATAGTATATGTACGAAAGTATGGTAATAAATTTAATGCACACAGCTTTATCCTCCGAGGCGTCGTTTTGCATTAACTAGATTTTGTCTTGAGGGCGCGCACAAGCGGATGGCTACCTAGCTTACTCTTCCACATGCAATCGGTTCCCGGTGTGCTTATGCTATTTCCTCAACCAGTCAGTGGACCGACCAGTACCGGGACGGATGTTTCCCGAGGATAGTTTTTCATATAAATATTTTTTTGAAATTTTATTTACCCTTTGCTCAACGTCGCGTCCAAAGCTTCGGCGATGGGTGCGGTTATGACCGTGAAACGGACAGTAGACCAGGTCCTGATGCTTCAAGGTAAGTCCTTCAGAGACGGACTGCGAGTGGTTTGAAATAAATTTAGCTTAGCCTAGTGTAAACCGCGAGCTCGGAACAAATTTGTATTCATGGAATATTTTCCTATGCATTTGAGTTTCTATTTCTTTCCCACAAGGCGATTTAGAGTTCAGAAAACATTGTGTGGAAACAGGCGGTGGCAAAGAAGCTGGGGGATATTTTTTTTTGTTTTCAAAACTTTGAATTGAGCGAGGTTCCAGCCAAGCGCGGATGGATGGAAGTTTGCTCCCAAACGATAGTGGCTGATATAAATGGCGGTAATTTGATTTAGCGCAAATTAATGCCGGCTGGGGTTCATTAGAATGGAAATTATCTTTTGAGCGAGTTTGTTTCCCGCCGTCCTGTCAGACGATGTGAAGAGGACGGAAAATGACATGGATGCAAATGCGGAGCAATAACAGTTTGTTCGTGTCGTTTGGGACGTGATTCTTGAAATCTGAGATAGAAGCGATGTTTAGAATAATGCATCACTAACAGGTTTGCGGACATCAACCAGCCAATCGGATGGTTTGTAATGGAGTATTTTAACGGATAAAATTTAGCGGTTCAGACGCTTCAATCTATTTAAAGTTAATTTAGTCAAATATCTGAGTAAGGAGCGTACCGATATAAAGTAAACTTTAATTAGCGAATCTCCATATTAGTAAACTTTTGCATCACTGAAGAGTATTTTTTAAAACGAGAGAAAGTTTCAAAAACCGTATTTGACCTCTTTTCCTCATTTTTACATTTTTCCTAGTTAAAGATGAAATTCAAAAAAATTACATGGTAAAGGGTGTACAGAATCAAATTGCGACACACACAAATGTTCGGAAAAATTCGCTCGTTCAACCAATAATCTTCAAACTTTCAGGGAGTAAAATAAAACATGTTATGAATATTTTTCCATGTTTGTTTTATTCAATTCCAATTCTATATCCAAATGCACGAACCTTCTTCTCTACACTACTCATAAGGTCCTGTACAACATTTGAACTATCATTTTTTTTGCTTGGCAATCCATTTTTTCTTCATATCTTCCTCCGATTTCACTTCCTTAGGATGCTTCCAAAGTGCCTGCTTCATGATGGCCCAGTACTTTTCAATTGGCCGCAGTTCCGGTGCGTTCGGGGGGTTGAGATGCTTCGGCTCGAAATTGACCTCCTTAGGCTTGGACAACTCCAAGACCTCTTTCGAGTAATGGTTGATGCTGGCTACCCTTCGCCAGAAATTTTGGATTCTGGGCGGACGAAACCTCGTCAGACGAACCTACCATCAATGCATCACCTGCTTCCGTAGCAAACCAAGGCTAATCCAGCAAACCATAGCAGATCTACCCACATCACGTGTCACTCCGACGCGCCCTTTCTCCGTCTGTGGCGTTGACTACTGTGGGCTATTCTACGTTAAAGCAGCAATCCGGAAACGAAGTCCTACGAAGGTGTATGTGGCTATTTTCATCTGTTTTTCTACACGATTCTACATCACCCGTCAGTGATTTAACGTCTGCTGCATTCATCGCCGCATTGCGACGCTTAATAGCTCGAAGGGGAAAGATTACCAAACTGCACTCCGATAACGCCACGACCTTCAAGGGAGCGTCACACGCCTTGCACCGAATGTATCAAATGCTGAAGCAGGATGATGCTGATTGAAACCACATTCTTTCTTGGTGCGCAAATCACGAGATCCGATGGAAGTTTATCCCACCACGTGCGCCTCACTTTGGAGGACTTTGGGAGGCTGCGGTGAAGTCCGCAAAGACCCATCTCCTCAAGGAAATCAGGAACACCAGTCTAGCCTACGAGGACATGCTTACATTACTGGCGCAAGTTGAAATGTGCCTCAATTCGCGGCCATTAACGCCATTGCCATCGGAACCATCGGACCTGGAAGCTCTGACACCTGGTCACTTCTTGGAAGGTTCTAACTTTCAATCCGTTCCCGAAATAGCATTGGTCAACATTCCCAAAAATCGGCTCAACCATTGGGAACAAACTCAGCGTCACCTCCAACGAATCTGGGATCGTTGGTACCCGGAGTACCTTCAGCAGCTTCAATCGAGGGCTGTTCAAAGCAGCAAATCACCCAGCAAGACGACTCCCTACCGCCCGCTCAATGGCCTCTCGGCAAGGTCATCAAAGTTCATCCAGGGAAGGATGGAATCGTCAGAGTGGTCACGTTGAAGACTGTCACTTCCGACAACGTCGTGCGACCCGTCGCACGGATTTCCTTGCTGCCAATACCCAACGATCAGGCCGATACAACCACCGGAGACCATTAGACCAGTACCCCAGCTCAAGGCACATATCCGTAGGAACCAGGTAATTATAATTCCAATACATATAATTCACCCGTATGATCTACCTGGTCTTCCTCTCTTGTTTCCGGATAACAACACCGAGGTCAACGCACACAATCTACCTGCATCGCCACCGTTTCGATTGACATCAACATACCAAGTTCAACTGGTCGTATCAGAACGTTAGTGTTTAAATAATAGAGATATTTCAAGGGTGGCCGGAATGTTGAGGCTAAAAATTATGATTAAGAACTATGTGCAGGCTAAAACTACTTAAACTACCCTAAAGCTACAGTTTATATACAGAACTATTGCAAACATTCCTGTAGGTGATTTCCGAACACTGATAACACAGATGAGAGGGGAGAGCGAGTTAACTCAGATTCAAATACAATTCTTATGTAGTGTAGGTAGCCGCCCGATCTGTGCAATTGTTTGAATATGAAGATTATTGTCAGTGCAAGACGTAAATAGATAGCCGAGTGATACCACCGAGTGAGTCAAATACATCTCCCATTGCGAACCGACACGGTCGACTGTGCACATAAATCTGTTTTCTGGAGCAAGGTCCAAAACTGTTCAACTGCTCGTCCGCGAACTTTACTACTAAAGGTGGAGAAGAAGACATTCGGTGTGATACAAAATTCCTCCAAATAGTGCTAGTGAATCCGTGTTAGTTTTGCGCTCTAGTGAAAGAGCGAATATAGCAAAAAAGTTTGTAAAGTGATAGGCCCCCACACTAGCCCCTTTTAACAGCCGTTAGAACGGCGAAGAAACTAACCTTAGGTCCAGCAATCTACAGCCATTTGGCTCGTACAAAAGGTGTGTGTGTGTGTGTGTGTGTGTGTGTGTGTGTGTGTGTGTGTGTGTGTGAGAGAGAGAGAGAGAGAGAGAGATGGGCGTATTTTTTGGAACTTTCTGTTTTTCCCGCATATTTGCACTTTTTACAAAAACCAGTATAACTTCCCCTTGTTAAACCCTTTGTTCACCATTGAGCCTTTATTTTCTTAGTTTTTTCCTTGGGTTTAAGCTACATATGCAATTTTTTTTTTAACGTTATTTTGGTATTAATCATATGTTCAGCACAATTTTTTTACAAACCCCAAAAATAACACATACTTATAAATAGCGTCGGAACTATTACTTCTAGCATATTGCAATGTTGTAAAGACCGGTGTTAAATTTAGTTTTGTTTCATTTGATGACAAAATATTTGAAATTGGATCACATGCGTTTGAGATATTCCATTTTAAGTTAATGTGTTTTGGTTCATTTATTAAAAAATCAACTTTTATCCCTACCTCGAAAACTGTTCTACTCTAATTTTTTTGACGGCATTTTTGAATTCTGCATATAATTTCACATAAGAAATGGTGATCAGCTTGACGAGTGTAATCAACGGAACATTTTACGTAAAGACGATTCTGCTAACTGAATATTCAGTGTCCTTAATGCTGGTTGCGGAAAATGGAGAAAACTTTTGGATTCATCCAAATCCTCAATCCGATACTTTCCGTAAAACTAAGTCGATGAGATGGCTGAAGGAAATCGATGACGTAACTCGTGAGATCTTTGAACGCTTCGACTCTGAAGTGGATGAGATAAATAGTAATTCTATCAATGTGTTCAGTACACAGGGCATCACCTTGCAGCTATTTTTGCAATTGTCAACGGTAAGGCAGCTAATGCCATAGTCAAGAATCCAACTACAGAAGCTTGTCCTATTTGCGTTTCTGACGATTCACGTCTTGTACCATCTCTATTTTATGCCAGACTGAATACAGTAGAATGGTTGATTCGGGTCTCAGCGCAAAAGCGAGCCAACTGCATTCTCACCAAGGCCCACATTATTGTTAAAGAGCATTTCCAGCCAGAAATGCTAAAAATATATTGATTTTGTCTCCACAGTTTCCGGTTTGAATGAAATTTTGTTCATATGTAAGTTTATACCCAAGATAACATTTTTCATTTGAAAAACCTAAAATTTCCTGGAATAATTTCTTATAAGGGCTTATGTAGAATATGATTTTTTTCTTTAGGTCATAGCATGTAAACGATTACTCTGATCAAAATGCCGTCTGATAAAAAGTTGTAAGTCATCAAGTGTTGTTTAAGAAAAAATACACTGAAACTAAAAAATTAAATTCTTGCAAAAAAACATAAGACAATGTTTGTTTTGGAGACCGGGCCCTTCGATTTTTTTTAATTTTTTTCTAAACCTGAAGTTATATTCTAAAATCTGGTGAAAAGTATAAGACGGTCATTTCTTTAATTTTTTAATTTATCATAGATTTTTTGAATTTTGTGAAATCGCGTATTTGATAATATAACTTTGCCAAAAATAGACTCTCACGTATTTATTTTGATAAAAAGGATATCAAAAGTTTTGTCGTAAGCCCAGCCGTTCTGAAGTTATTGCGAATTTGCTATGTATATATGCATGAACTTTTCATTCTGTAAATTATTAATGAGATGGAAAATCTTAGAATAAATCTAATGTTAAAATAACAATCTCTCAAACCGCATGGTATATAAGTTATTTTTCATGTTTGAGGGGACATCGGTTAAAGTGGTCGCAGTGGTCAATAGGTCAACCCGTAACGAAACCATCACCATTCGATTTTCCGGACGTTTTTACATAAGTACAGTGCAAGTGAGAGTAATATTATTAGCGCCAATCTTCAGAACCGCATGGTATATGAGATTTCTCAAGAGTGAGGGGAAAATCGGGTAAAATTCTCAAAATGGACCGCTTTCTGGCATACGATCAAATTTGTTCCATTTAATTATTCATTTTTTTCTGCAACTTTGCAGTGCATTTGGATTTAATATTGAAGCACCATGTTTAGATTTTGGGTAATAATTTTAGTTTGTATCCAAAATAAAGAGAGAAATGGGCAAAAAGGGACACATACTTGGTCAACCTCATGAAACAAACCCATTCCGTTTCCATAAGGGAAGGTCCATGAATGAGTCATGAATTAAGGGGGAGGGGTATGAAAACCATGATAGAAACCATGCAATGTTACTTGGGATACATGTAGTCAACGCCAAATGGGAAAAAAGCACACTATTCCGGACTTTCCATAAGATAAGCTTTTTTTCAGAAGTCCAACCCTGCGCCGTCTAATTAATGGGATTTTGGTTCATTTTTGCCCACTGTGCATTGGATGAAGATCAACGCCAGATGAACGTAAACTAGAGGTTCAATTGCTTGAACTCCAATTTCATGATGTTATCGAGACCTGGGGCTTTCTACGTTTTGATATAGGTCAACAATTCGTCAGCTGACATCTCCAACTCTTACGAGAGACTTAGATGGATGTCATTTACAAGCTCGCTAACGGTGGTTGCTTGCGGACTGACGATGTTGTGTCCAGGATTGTGGAGATGACGAAGTGTTGATATAACTCAGCAGCCTTCTGTTGGGGTTATCACGCGATCCTTGGAGCCATTGCTGTCTAGTGGGAACAGCGATGGAATAGGCCTTGGTTAAGTTTCCAAAATTTTGTCAACTTCCAGAACAGCTTTGCACAATCGATGGCGATATCGTCCTTGTTGTTAAGGAAGTCACCGAACTCGATTAGTTTGTTCCGAATGGAATAAGCATTCCAATTGAGAATGTTGTTGGTGCGTTTACGGTCCATGCTTAAAGATGAACATCATCTTCCCGGATGGGTCGGCTAGGAGCTGTTTCTCATTTAAGCGACAGGAACGTAGTTGGCGTTAGAGCTCATGAGTAAACTCTGACCACATGCTCTGAGTCGTAGAGCCTTCCATCGACGGGTGGTTGCGTAGAGGTACTGCAACCCGGATTGCACCAGCCTGGATGGGGAGCCAACTTGGGGCAGCGACAGCTGCCGTAAATCGTTGCTGGAGCCGAAAGCTGACGGGTGGTTGGACTGGCAGTGGTTTGAATGTAGTGATGGCAGGTTTGGTTGCTGGCTGGCATAGAAGTTTCAGGAAATTCTCTCGTTCTTCAGAGGTGGCGGACGACGTTGACCAAGCCGGAACTTGGTGGATACCTGCTTGCAGATCGCAAAAACCCCGCACTGTTGGGGGCAGGCTCGATTGTTGCTCTCTTAAACTGCGCCACATTTAGCGCACTGACTTGTGCTCTGCGTGGTGACGTGTGCCCGGCACACTTGCCAAACCACGGTTTCATGTGGTAGTTTCAATTTTCGTGGCCAAACGCAAGGCAGTTGCCACACTGCGTCACGCCGGGTTGCTTAGAGCGGTACCGGTCCTACTCGACGATAATGTTGAATAGGGTCCGTGTTTTTATCAAGTCCATCATCGTGATAAAACTCTTCTCAAGGTAGACCGATAATTTTCATGTTGCTGGAGCCTGATGGGAAATACCTTCAAAGGCTTCAGTGCCACTGATTGCAGCTCGGCAAAGATTGCCTTCGAGTGAGTTACAGTACTCTGCGCACAGAATCACTTTCAGCGGCTTGCTTCCGGAAGTGTCTTGAGGGTAGGAGTTTTCCATACTTTGTAGCGCTTTTTTTCTGGTTTCCCAACTAACAGTTTTAGTTTTATTCCAGCCGTATAGCACTCCTTCCGGTTTTGTTGATAAAACTACATTCAAAACTGATTTGTCCACTAACACCTCCTCTAGGCATCCTTAAGGGTACCCTCCCCTGGATTTGGGCAAAAATAAGGCAAAGTTTGTATTTTTTTGTGGGAGAATGAAAAGGCGTACGAACATCCGGCTTTGACGATTAAATTTGATTATTATTCAAAATGTGTACAAAAAAATGAAAATTCAAAATGGCGGCTACAAAATGGCGATTTCCGTAAGCCTCTGCGCGCAAAACATGGGCGACAACTTCAAGCCTGCAGCCTCTTTGTAGTGGACAGAAATCAAATCTAGTCATTATCTGAAAGATAATGAAATTTTCTACGGTTTGAACTAAATTTCATACAATATAAGCTCAAACTCATTCCAAAGTGATAATTTGAACTGAAAAGTTTAATTTTTCGCTACTTTTTTTCATATCAACCGTGTTAAAAAATTATTAATAATTAATAATTAATGCTAATTTTTTATTCACGCCGTACAAAAAAAATATAACCTTTCAAACAGTTATTTGATGGAGGGAATCGAATTAATAGTTCAAGCCCGGGGCTTGGAGTTAGATTGAATAACATGGTTTCAAGAAATCGCCATTTTGTAGCCACCATTTTGATTTTTTGATTTTGAATTTTTTTTATCTTTTAAAATCTTGAATAATAATCATATTTAATCGTCAAAATCGGAAGTTCGTGTGCCTCTTTCATTCTCCCACAAAAAAATACAAACTCTGTCTTATTTTTGCCTAAATCCAGGGGAGGGTTCCCTAATGCCGAAAATGATCTCTGGAAAGATGGCTAGAGTCGAGAAGAAAAATTTTTTCCATGCATTCCAACTACCTTTGTTATCTTGACAGATATTCGCATTTTATCTACAATGTGCAGACTTCTGCACAGACTTGAAGAGTCTGCACATTGTAAATGACAATACGTGTGCATCTGATGAAGTAAAGGTAGTTGGAATTAACTGGAAAATATCATTTTTCTTCTCATTTCTAGTTACAGGTATTCCACTAAATGATTTAGTGACATTAGGATTTAGTAAAGATGTTATAACCACTTGAGAACCTTCATGAAAACCTATTGGCTGCCATCAAAACCAGCATATGGTAAATTGACACACAGCTGTCAAAATCTTCACTGTGATATCTGTTGGCTTTTGTTGCTCTGCTTTGTTCGAATCTTTGCTCTTCTGATTCATTTAACAGTAAAAATAGCTATCATGCTCCAAATCATCAGTGCGCATTTAAGAAGGTGAAGTATATGCCATGATAAACAAACATATTCCATAAATTAATCATGCATTTCCTGAAAATTTATGGTATTCGAATATAGGTTACCTATAAGAACGTTGCAGCAAAATTGGTCGCTGATTTACATGTCTACATCTGTATTACATTTAAAATTTGCAGTATATAGTTTTCAAATTTCAATTATTTCAAATATTTCAGTATGGCGATTCGAAGACACCACAGTTTTGCCAAAAGGCCAATTTATTTTTCTGCACTGCACACTGATAAAAAAGCAACAGATAAATATCTTACGTGACCCATCTATACGCATTGCAATACAATCCACTTATGATATCTATTTCCAACCAATATCGATACCAGCCTGTACATAATATACAACCACTATGTGTAGCACACATACCTTTTCATTTGTCAAGCATAAACTTCATTTAGTGTTTTCAGAGGGTGCTGTTAATGCGTGAACATATCAGTATTATCTGTAATTTTCAAGTGATTTTTGCCAATAAATATGTGTGGATTATTTCCGCATAGAAACTATTTGTCCATTTGGTGACTTTCCTCAATACGCCAACTGTATTTACTGGAGGCAAGATGGTTTTAAAACACTTTTTTCAACTGACTATAATAAGACAACTTGAACAAGTTCAAAACGGCATTTTTAAACAAAAAAGCATTCTTACGAGTTCAATAAAAGTCAAAATTAAACCTTTTAACACTCGTTGTGAAGAAGCTGTGTAGGCTCTTGCAGTAAACCTGACTAAAATTTGAAACCCTTTTGAACCTCTTGCAGCCTCATAATAAAACAAAATGATTTCTAATGTAAGGTCCATGAAACTTCAATAAAAATTAAGCTGGATGGTTTTGGCAATGTTACTTGGGTAGTCACCACTAGAAGATGAGCAAGGCGTCCAGGTTCTAAAACGCGAGCTGGGCACGCAATCGCGAGAAAGTTGGCAAGCGGGGGGTGTGGGGGCTGGAGAGTAGAAGAAAAAAAAACAATTTTTTACGAGAGTGTGAAAACGGCGTAACCGTACGTTAGAATGACGGGCTAGTTCGAATTGAATGGAAAACGGGGAAAATCCTCTCATCTTAGCTTCTCAGGCTTACGAAGCTTTTTTATACTGCGAGCAGGCTCTCGGTCGCGCGTTCAACATACCCTTTCAATTGGTTCCATTCCGATGCCGTCTTAAATGCATGCATTTATGCTTTAGGTGCTCGCACTCTCTTGCCCGAAAATGCTGGGAAAAAATCTAATCCCGACAGATATCCTACAACCGGTGTCAGAGAAGGCCTCATTTAAAATCTGTTGTAAGATATCAATTTGGCCGTTTCAGGAAACGGCATGGGCATAGAAATATGTTTGATACCATCTTTAGAAAAGAAAAATAAATCATAAAAGTCTTTGATATGAAATAAATGCAAGCGGTTCATTTCCCCAGAAATTCGTAAATTTATGGAATTCCAACTAAAATAAGAAAATTTACAACTAGTACTAGTGAAAATCTCTATCTTCAGATTCTAGCAGGATGAAAAATTACTTAATTGGAATTCATTTAATTGTTTGTTCTTGACTGCATGCTTTTTAATGATTTGCATCTTACAGTCTTAATTATCAATTATTAAACTCGTGTCTAATACTGTTTGCTTCTCAGCAAGGCAATGTGACCTCTGTTCTTTATTCTTT
>JASCZW010007443.1:0-66496 GCA_034211315.2 Aedes japonicus | reverse complement strand
CTTAATTCAAGTACTCAAACCTTAAATAAAACACCAGCGGATGTTTGACAAGGCTTTGCAACACTAGAAGTGTATAATAATATTGCATATGCAATTATATACTATAATATATCAACATAAAAAAGATAATAAATGTATGTTGGTTCTATTTCCCGTAATGTCCTTCCATGTTATTAGGATGGATCCAAGGCAAGGATGATCCCAAAGCGCGCCGCAACTACGAACCTAATGTGAATAGTAAAATGATCAATGCGACCACCAGGCACAAGATCTTCTGCAGCTGGAGGAAAAACTACCTGATGTGACACTTCCTCAACGGAACCGACTCCCAGCCTCGTGTATTGACGAATAATCCCCACTGAGCTCCCGCGGCATGGCAAGCGGCCACTTTAGCGCGAACGTTCATTCAGAGGATCTGCGCTCTGTAGAATTACTAATAACGTGATTATGTGACTATTCTACAATGATCAAAAATGATTAATATAATTGGACGAATTTATGTATCATAAAGACTGTATTCGATGACTCAAGATGACACACAAAATAGGTCACCAAAAATTTTCCTTGAGTCCGATTCTTTTCAAACTTTCTGGAAATAAAGTACTACTAAATGGTTAAGTTTTGACATCATTGGTTTATTGAACCTCTTCTCCCAACCCAAATGCCCGCACCTTTGCCTTGACCCCTTTCATCAAGTTTTGGGCAATGATAGGACCGACTTGCTTACTTACTTTTAACTACACTTTCTTTAGTTCAAGTTCATTTTCTATCAGTTTTGGAGTTTTAACGAGCTTTGCCTTCATGATTGCCCAAAAATTTTCAATTGGGCGAAGTTCCGGAGTGTTTGGAGGGTTGACGTCTTTTGGTACAAAAACTACATTATTATCTTTGTACCAGTCTAAGACGGGCCGGGCATAGTGGCAAGATGCCAAATCCGGCCAAAACAGTGTCGGGCCATCGTGAGATCTCAAGAAGGGCAGAAATCGTTTTTGGAGGCATTCGTCCTTGTAGATTTGTCCGTTGACGGTCCCAGAGGTGATGAAGGGCTGACTCATTTTGCCACAAGCGCAGATCGCTTGCCAGAGAAGGAATTTTTTGGCGAATTTCGACAGTTTCTTCTTCCGTACACTCTCCACAACGGCCAATTTAGAGGTGGCGACGTAGTGTTCCTGTCCTGGCATTTGTTTGGTGTCGGCTTTAATGTAGGTCTCATCGTCCATCACAATGCAGAACGGTTTTGTGAGCCACTCCCTGTACAGTTTTCTTGCACGAGTTTTGGCCACCGAGTTCTGTTTATCGCTCCGGTTCGGTGCCTTCTGGACCTTGTACACATGTAATCCAGAACGTTTCATTGTTTTCTGCACAAAACAAACTGAAACTTTCGCCTTTTTCGCAACATCCCTGATCGAAATGTTGGGATAACGCTTAAATTGGTTCAATACCATCCTGGCCTTCTCCGGATTTGATGTGCCACGTTTTTTGCCACTACCATTTTTCCGCTTGGTTGTCTTACGGTCCTTGAACGTTTTGATCACATGAGATACGGTTGAATGTGCGATTCCGAGCTGTTTTCCGATCCATCGATGAGAAGCGTTTGGGTTTTCGAAGTGAGTGCCCAAAATTTGTTGGCGCACTATTTCTTCATTCGAAGCCATCACTGAAATCACTCGACCGATTTTCACGAAACTCATTACACAATTGACACAACACAATGAAATACATTCAGTTAAAATTTCAATAATTTTTACCCACACGCTAAAAAGTTACGAACAATTGCATGTGTCCAAATTTCTTCGAATACAGTCTTTACATATATTATACATGCTCGCTTGTATCTATTTTACCATACATATTACTGTAGAATATTTTGACCATCTTTAGTGCCACCGTGTGGCAAATAAGAGAGAGATGTAAGGAATATTAGACAGTCCTTCGCCATACATAATATCATGGTTCACATCTGTTAGTTCAATCGAAGATGGCGTCGAAACAACAAGCACTTTGCGAGCGTGTTGTACGGTTTTACGAAACGCATGGTCATCGTGGGAAAGCGTTTACGGTAGACCACTTTCGAGACGAAAACGTGCCCGTCGGTAGCGGCCGTCCAGCGAAGATAATGACGACGAAGAAGAAGAAAGCGTTGAAAAAGTTGTTCGACCACAAGGACGGTACGAGTTTGCGTGACGCCGGCCGAAAATATCACTGCTCCCATACCTTGATTCACCGAACTCTCAAGGTGGTGGACACCATCTGTCGGAAGGACCCAGTCCCCCGAGTACAAGGACGAGCAGAACGAGTGACCGTGAAATCGCAGTGCCGGTGGATGACGAAGAACTACCGCGGGACGTGGTCCGTGCTGAACGACGAAAGTAGTTACTTTCCGCTCTCAGACCCACATTTCAGGAAATGACAGCTACTATTCCAGCGACAAGTCAGCCACACCCCCCGAAGTAAAATATAAGTTTAAGATACATTTGACAGGTGTTCTAGGAGGAGTGTCTTGAGAAAATTCATGGGAAGTACGTCTTCTGGCCGGACATTACGCCAAGAAGACGCTGGAGTATCTTGAGCAGAAAGAGATACCGTACGTGGCGAAAGAAAGGAACCCAACTAACTTGCCCCAGTGCCGTCCCATTGAGGATTTTTTCGGCTCCCTCAGTGTACAAAAATAATTAGCGGGCCAAGGATACAAAGCAGTTGACCACGAGGATCCGGAATTGTATCCGGAAGATGGACGTCAGTGCCGTCCAGCGCTCATGTGAGAGCATCGCGACTAAGTTGCGTCGTAGGGCTGTGCAGGGCCCCTTCTTCAATATTCAGTGATGTTTTTTTGAAGAAAAAACATTATGTTTTTAATAAAAAAAACTGATTCCGTTGAATTTTTTTTTCTACTATACAATTTAAAAATTTCTCATTTTTTATTGAACACCCGTTATTAGCAGAGAATTGGTTCAATCTTCGGTCAGTTTTTTTTCTATCTGATATCCTGATTGAAGGCTTTGATTTACACAAAATCTTACAAATTAAACTAAAATAAAACTGCTTTGAAACTCTTAAGTGATTTTCATATATGATTTATCATCCATTCGATAAAAAAAAAACAATATAATTTTTTTATGCAGATACTGTTACTTTAGTTCCATTAAAATTTTACTAATAAAAACATTTTCAATACGTTATTTTTCTGCAGGCCATAGCTGGGAACATGAAAAAATAAATCCTTATCATTGGGTCTACAGTTTTTCAAGTGAAGTCATTGTTATTTTAACCATGCAAACGGTTAGTTTATAACGTGAGGTTATTATCTATACATCCAGGCTGCATTTTTTGGTAAATCGGTTTAATTTAGCCCAATTTTGATCATCAGAAGCTCGTGAAGATAATTTGCTCAGCTTTACCAGTGAAATCACGATGTCTTAAAAGATAAAGTAATCGGAAATTATGTGAAAATGAACAACTATAAATTGTCTTATAATGTATTAATATCTGCGCAATTAATCGATCATCTTGATAGCAACATAGTTTTGTTAATTATCGCTGAATTAATTACATATTTGGTACATATGCCGAATTAAGGAGCAAGGCTAACTTTACATACTGTTACCTTAGGCATTCGCAAAAAAAGTACTGTAAGTTTAAGTACCATCACTGCCCATAAATACATAACAGTCCCATTATCATAGGGAATAACGTAATTTTGTTAGTTTATGCTTTCGTTTGTAGTTAAGGATAAATTTCGATGATATTTCTTTTTGTCTTTAGAATATCAGAGAAGTTTCTGCTTTTTTATTACGTGTTCAGTAAAATTCTATATCAATTTTAAATCGATTTAAGTACATTTAATATAGTAGTCGAATTACCGTTTGGATGAAAAAATCTTCAGCAGTAATAACTCAGTGAAATTTATTAAATTGGTTACTTGTTCTACTTACTTTTTCGCGGTTCAACTGACGGACTTCCAAGTAGCACATTACGATCATAATAAGTTGTAGTAATTTGATTATTACTTAGCAAGTGAAATTTATGCTATTTCAACCGAATTGCATAAAGTGTGCGACTAGGGTTACTTTGATGAAGTCTCAAAATTTATAAATAAAAATCTATAACAACTTTAGTTAACCTGACACAAGAAAAGACCCAAACAACTTCTGTGAAGACGTTGCTAAGAAGGATTTGCGGTAATTAATAGTACTATTCTTTAGAGGAAAGTTCGCCTTTTTATTATGCTAACATTTTTTTTTCGCTGTTTTTCATTTATAGTGTAAAACTCAAAACAGATTCAATGGGTCAACATAATTTAAATTAACTTGCAGCCTGTTCATAAACCACGTAGACTTATTTTTGAAAGTCTCAGACCCCCCGTAGACTTTTCTCCATACAATTTTTTTTAAATTTTGTATGGAGCGTAAACTTTGGCCAGAAAAGTCTACGTGGTTTATGAGTAGCCCCTTGCTGACTATAACATTTCTTTTAACCAAATGAAATTTTTGTTGCAATGCGTATGAAACGAAATTTTATAGAATGCAAATTATTTTTTACCCAAATTTTATGTGATATTGATATCATCATATGTGATTGATAAATTACTTTGCTTATTTTAAATACTTTGATTATTTTTTCAAAGAAAGCAATCTATCAACCCACTTAAGGCACTTTATATATTCATAAATTTGTTGAGTACTTTTAATACTCAATAAAATGTTCTTTACATTTCATGTTCTGATGATTCAAAGTTTACTGACTATTTCAGCTGTTCGAAAACTCTGTAAAAATTTACCGACCTCAGTAAAAAAAACTAAGTGTGTACAGCAGAACTGAGTTCAAATATGCATTCAAGCTAAACCAACAAAAGTATCCCCCGGTACCGAACACTACCAGATGGAGTCCTTTCATGGAATTAATGCAGGGGGGTAAGTACCCTTCTTGCAATATAGTGTTCATCATATAGAACAGGTTAACAATAACTTTACAATATCTATTTCTCTTTGATTTTTAAGATTACTGTGACTTGAAAAAGCATGCAGACAATCGAATTAAAACATTAAATTATTTTCATTTGAAATCACTCCTTTGTCTCTCATCTCTGGCTATATTACATGCATATAAATGTGAGCCTTTTCCTATGTACTTAAAATGTATGCAAGAAAGCATAAAGCATATCTGTCGATCCATACCAAAGCCGTATCATATAGACAATGGGGGGAATTGGAATCAGGTTCATCTATGAGAACCGTACATCGAGGAAGAGTGATTTATCCTCGGATTACACTCCATTATAGACTTCACTGCTGGCCAGATTCAGTGTAGCAACCAGCATCTAAATGATTAATGATAGACTGGCTGTAATAACAGAGTCTATCTCACTGGTTCTTGTTGGGGGTGCCTTTAGTATGGATCCTTAATTGACGTATTACTCCAAGCAAGGACGAGACACCTACCAACTGCTGAGAGCCGCAGTCGAATCGTGCTTGGCAATGGAGAATTGTCATAAATCAATTAACTTGCTTATTTACACTAGTACAAAGAGTTAGATCACAATTGAAGAGCAATGTGGGTCACGGATAGGACACTAGAGGTTGATTAATTGAAGCATGGCTTAATTGGTGCTGCTGTGTTTTGTTTCATTTCAAAACGGCAAATTTTCTCTACTCCTTTGTTATCTTCTAAAAATATAATTCTACTGGTCTGGAGATTCTGCGGCCAGGGTTGCCACATGCACAGATCTATCTAGATTGGCACAGATTTTTCTCATTTTTTTCGACCAGATATCTGTATGTAAAGATTACAGATTTTTGAGAAAAAAAACAAGATTTTTAAGAATTTTGGCAATTTCTTCAATTTCTTCAAATTTGAAATATGAGTACTGTTCAGGATTTAATTTTTTATCAAAACTACTTTCAGTGTGCTGTGCTGGCCTAAGAAACAAAATAAAACAATTAACACTGACACTACAGTGATAGATGACAGTCTGACAGTCAGTTTGTAAATGTGTCCCCAAATGATTTATCCATAATTTTTTTGAGATATTTTATGTGGAACATTTGTAGAATTTGTAGAAAAAACTGCTGAAATATGACTGTCCTAATTTGATAGTTATAAAATGTACTAGCTCCTGGTGCACGCTACGTATGCGGAAAACTGCCATTGTACCTGG
Organism: Aedes japonicus; assembly: GCA_034211315.2. NCBI lineage: Eukaryota > Metazoa > Arthropoda > Insecta > Diptera > Culicidae > Aedes > Aedes japonicus. Next base: position 60,342 of record JASCZW010007443.1, on the reverse strand, counting down.
AATAAGTGATGCAATTTTTCTGCAGTAACTTATCCTGCAGTCTCAAACGATCCATGAAATTCCAGATGAAGCAGTTCTGTATCCGTCTGCCAACAGATGGCTATCATTGGAGTCAGTTGTTAAATGGAATATGGAACGGAATGGAATATGGAATCCAACTGAGACAACTGTTTGATTGTTGCCATCTTAATGACCAGATGACGCTGAAGCGATTCGTATCTTCCAGTCAAAAGCTACGGAGTTCCTGAACATGTGTAATTAGCTAAAGTCTCGCTGATTGTGCTCCTTGCCATTTTTTGTTTGGACGATTACCTCAAACATCTGACGGATTTCGGAGTTTCCGATTTCGAGAAACATTTTCGTGAGCTGAAAATGGTAGCCTTCAGCAAGGACAACGAGGTTGAGAATCAGAAGACTTTGCAATTTGTTGAAGAAAACCTCTGTTTTCAAACTAGCAAATCAGGAGCTATCTTTTCACTTGCTAAGAAAGTTCATTGCGAAGCCAAACTGGTTGCTTGACAGACCGCTTGTACATTCCGTGTTTTTCAACAGCCTATTGAGGATTATCGGATCACCTTGTGGCTTCCTTGTTTCTGGTGCTAATACAAGATTCTATGGCTTCCAGATATCTTGAAAGATTCCCTAGTCTGGCACTGACTGGGTCCTTGTGGCTTTATTACTTAGAGAGACCTTGCGTTGAGCTCATCATTCGTAACCATCGCCTCGCCCTGATCCTCCACGATGCCGGGGTCATTGCCCACATGATTCTGAATGTTTGGCATGTTTGCCGAACATCTTTCCATCGCTATGACAGTGTTATGGTCTGGGAATCTACGGCGGCGGGAGACCACTGACTTGGGTCATAACGCGGGAAGATTCTCCAAATGACCTTCTCCAGCAACTCCAGCGATTACTCGGTAGGCACCGACACACCCTTCGTCTTGGTCAAGGTCCGTGTTGGCTTTCAGACACAACCAGTTGAAGTAGGCTCGTTTGCTGGATTTTACCTCTTCAGCTCCCTCCTACTCGATACACCACTAGTATTGTGGTCGATACTCTAGCGAACCCTGGTGGTTGCTGCACTTGTAGCTATCGTTTGAATTAAAAACCCTTCTTGGTGTGTGAAATGAACTTCACCTTGGAGCTCACTTCCTTCGTGGGGGAAGTAAAATACGAAGTGCCCTGCCAGTTTTTGCCATCCAGGGTGAGATAGGTCTCGTTGTCCATCACCACCGCTACGTCGCGATTCGCCGCAAAAAATTGAGTTGACCATCTTACTCAGCCGCTGCCGCTGCGTCATTGCCTGCAGCTCCGAAACCAGTGGACGCGATTTCCGCTTCCTGACATGTATGTTCATGTTCGGCAGGTACTTTTTCACTGTTTGGCCGGTTGAACCGACCTAACCACTTTTCCCTCGGTCTTCCTCTTCAGCATCCTTTGGAGCAGGGTAGTCGGCCGTCCGGAACCGAGCCTTCTTTCGATGCTCTGATTGTTGTCTAATAGTGCCAAGATTTTGTAGACGCCGGAACGGGCGTATCCGGCGTTCACAAAGTGCCGCATGATGTCCGGTTTCGGCGCGGAGGGGTGCCATTCTTTGAACGCGCACACTTTTGAATGGAGTTGCTTCACTGTTTTTGCTATCACGGGTAGAGTTTGACTGAGAGCTGTCAAGTTTTGTCTGCTGACTCATGGGTTACTATGATTGATGCTGTATGGTTAAAAAACGGTTAGACATACAACGTACAGCGTTGTACTCCTTAAGTCTGGTACCTGCTTTTGAGTACTGGATTTGACAGAAAGTATTTGACAGTTCATACAACGCTGTACGTTGTATGTCTGTCCCAGGCATTAGTTTCGTCAGTGCGGGTGAAGGTAAACCCATGAAAAATCAGCAATTTTTGTCCATATTTTACAATGGAAATGTTATTGGAATTGTTATAACACAAATTTATATACGTGAGAATAAAAATGAGTCGATGTAGATAAAATATTGTTAGTTCATTACGTGCAATATTTTCTTGGTTTGTCAGGGGCGCCACAAACTCTTACTACGTATCTGCTCTCAATGGCCTCTCAGCTGGCGCTATTAAACGCTTTCTTCGTGTCAATGGTAACCATTGTACAGTTGCGGAGGCCTCTTAAAGAGTCGTTTTTAAAGGCCTTCCCAATTTTCCGGAACTTTCCCTCCATAATAGCCCAGAATTTTTCTAATGGAGAAAGTTCTGGCGAGTTAGGCGTAACAATTTAAGTTTTATTCCAGCCGTCTAGCCCTCCTCCCAGCTTTGCTGATAAAGCTACATTCAAAACTGTGTTGTCCACCAACACCTCCTCTAGGGGGCGACCCCGGCGTACTGGTTAATATCCATACCTCTCACGCCAAAGTCACGAGCTCGAATCTCACCCCCGGAGAAGTTACGAAAATGCCCAAAAGTGGTGTTTGAGTGACTATAACGGGAGATGAACCAGCCCGAGGCTGAAAATCTCGATAATCAAGAAAAAAAAAAAAACACCTCCTCTATGCATCTTTTAAGCCGAAATTTGTACAAAGTGGCTCACTCTATAGACGGTTGTGAAAGCAAGTTAATAAAACAGAAGACTGAAAAGATTTTGAAAATGTTCTAGTGAAAGATGTTATGACCGCTTGAGAACCTTCATAAAACCTATTGGCTGCTATCAAAACCAGGGTCAAATAACCACAGCTGTCAAACTTCACGGTGATATCGTGGTTGGTTTTTGTTGTTCCGCTTTGTTCGATTCTCCGCTCTTTCGATTCATTTGAATTACATTTAACAATTGGTGTATTTATTTTTCCGCATTTCAATAATTTCTTATAATTCAATATGGCGATTGGAAGGAAGCACAGTTTTGCCAAAAAGCCAATTTATCTTCGCAGTGACTATGTTCTTACCGGCACCGTGGAGGAAACCTTTCTTCGGACATTGGGCGAATATCGACCGTATAAACACACTCTCGAATTCTAAACTTTAATGATTCAAGCACCTTTATTAAAAAACACAAACGGTTCTAAGAGCTACGTTTTATTGTTAGCTTCTGCGCACACGATCGATAGCGAACTAACTCTGCCCTGGTATATGGAACGATACACAAGGGTCAGTTATAAAAACATCGAAAAATACCGATCGTATACGATCACCTATCACTGTCTAGCGAACACAGTATACACTAGGGAATGGAGCAATGAAGCAATAAACAACATTCTGAGAGAGATCTCTATTGTTCCTGTATTGTGGAACATGTTTGGGTTGCCAGTATTCAAAACGTTTACTAATCCTCGACAGACTACTATAAAACTATTTGGTCATTTGGTGACTTTCCTCAACGCCAATTCGCCGTTTAATGCATTTACTGGAAGCGAAATGGTTTCAAAATGGTTTTCCAACTGACCATAATAAGATAATTTGAATGAGTCCTGAAACGGCATTTCAAAACAGCATTTAACGAGTTCACAAAGTCACAATAAAACCTTTGATAGGAGTAAAGGAGATTTCGGAAGACAAGGTTTTAAGATCGTTGTAAAGACGCGGTGTAGGTTTTTTAATAAACCTGACTAAAACATGAAACCTATTGGCACCTCTTGCTGCCATAACAAAACCAAATTGGTTTCTAGTGGCTTTCGTAAAACATTAATAAAACTTAATAAAGCTGGTTGGTTTTCACAATGTTACTTGGGATATGCTTTAATGTTTTTGAATAATTCTTAACAACCGCTTAAATTTCAACGTTTTATTTCTTTTGTTTTCTAATTTAACCGCTAATAAATCAAATTCCTTGAAAATTAAATCACGTTTCTGCAAAAAAGCGCCAGAAACGCTGAAAATGTCAACACCCCCCAGCGGAATACTGAGAGCTGTTCAGAGAAAGCATAAACGATAAGCATCATGATTCTCCCCCAATTTTACTTTGGTCAATCGCTTTAAATTCCTATCAAATTTCATGCCTTGTTGTCCCGGGCGTATCGTTTGGTGCCTCTGAGCTTTCCTCCTCCGTACGTGTTTCTGGCCTTCAATTCCATTTCTTTACAACAGAAGTCAAGAAACTTGTTCCATCCAATTTTCCGTTCATTGTCGATTTTCTTGCCTTAAATTTTTGTTGTTGCCCTATTCCATCTCTGCTGGGACGTTTGCTCTTAAATTTTTGCTAAAATGTTACCTTCACTGTTTGCAACTCGTAAGACTCTTAGGTCGGGCCGGGAATCGAACCCAGCCTCTCTCGGTATAACTTTGTATTGAAGGTTTCACCTTTACCGACTGAGCTTAGGAGGCGCTGCCAAAGATCGCGTTGTTCGTAGACCGCGGAAGTCACGGATTTGTTCTTTTTATAGATTATTGAATTTCGTTCTGGTAGAACGAGGCGCAAATGCAAATCGCTTTCCGTGCCTTGAAGCAGCATAGCCAATAGATAGAAATATGAACACAATCAGCACGAAGGTGCCGAAATGAGACGAGAATAAATTTATGCGTTCGATCCATTTGAATCAATTTTGAGTCGTTTTCGATTTTGAGTAAATCTTGTTGGGATGAAGCACGACCTGAATCAGATGGATATTTCTTAATTGTCGAATGGCGGTCCCAATAAGATTTACTCAAATGGAGCGGGCATGTAGGTAAAGCGGGCAATAAAAAAATGCTCCTTTTGAGTCTTTATCGTTTGAATTCAGCTGCATAAATTGAAGGTAGGTCTATCGCAGAGCTTAGTCGTACGTGAGGAGAAAAAAAAACAGACAACACAAAACTCGAAAAATTGCGTCAAGGTGTAGTCTGACGCGTGACAAAGATAAAGTTTAAGTAGTTTTAGGGAGACATCCCAAAGCGCCTTGTCCGCCTTCCGCCGAGGCTTTTGAAAATATACATCCACATTCAATATAGGCACAGTCTGCCGGACGACAGTAGAAAGAAGTGCCCGAAAAACGTTTCGGGGGCCGGCCAATAGCAATGAGTTATGACGTTACCTTCCAGAAGCCATAGATTATATACCATCCCACACTTAACCTCGAAAGTTCACTTACCTTGCACACAAAAAAAAATGTTACACGGAACACGTGGCGCAGGGGATCCCAGTGACTACGTTTGGGGGAAATATAGAAGATTCTCGCTTCCATCGTTGCGACCGGATAGTGAACGAAGTGGATTATCCTCTTTACTCCCCAGTGATGACGGTCTGCTAAGGCTATTGAATGCTGAGCTTTTTTTCGGGGAGGACTATAATGCGCCTCCTCTTGGGGATAATAATGGCCAGGAATTCAAGCTTGTGACAATGATTGAAGAAGTCAGGAAATGGACTCCGTGGGCAGGGTGTTTTTTGCCAATTGAAGCGCGGATTTAGGTGTGCTAGTATCACGTTTATAATTTGTTTTTTTTTTCGACAAAGAAATGCTAAGTCTTCCTCACTGAAGATGATGTATTGCATTCGGCAGTAAGCCGTTTCACTTGAAAATTAATTGGAGATTGAAATTAATCCGCTTTAAAAGGAAGATTAGACGGATGTTACGAAATCCATTATATTGTATTCTAAATAATGGAATAACACTGGCAACATGGAGTGCCCACCTCATCATTTTTTAATTCCACTCGTTTGTTTGGTTCAAATCAAATTAAATATGCTGAAGTCGTTTCTGATATCTTACTTTTCATATTCTATAAATGTTTATTGTCTATTATTCCACTGATAGGGGAGTTTAACATGAAAAAAATCATCAATTTATATTGAAAAAACAGTGAACAAAATATGCCCACTTCAAAAATCGACGTGTTATCGATAAATACCTATCAGAAGACCCCTCGATTGTTCCGATGTTTTGACATATTTTGAAGCAAATGGCTCGACTTAGTTCATTTATTTGAAGTGGTCCTTATTAACTTATTGTCGTGACATCTCCCTAGCCATCGCTGGCGTACCGTGGCGTCTAGAACGAAGAAGAAGAACTTATTGCCAACCCGGGAGCAACTTGACACTTCTAGTACATTGTCACTGAAACTCAAAAATTTGGTCCGGTTGTACCAAAGAAGAATACTAAGATGGAACAGTTGGTACAATTTTTTTTTTCATTTTAGTGTCCACTTCAGAAATTTACAACCGTCCCTTTCGAACGAGCACTCCCCAGCAAACGGGCTGACAAATCTTGTCATGCTCATGCCGCTTCCTTGTTGTTCAAATAAATACCAAGCTACCTTGAAAACAAGGTAAAGTACACCGATGGACATAAGTATTCGTCATGCATTCATTTAGAGTATTGAGTTACTTTATGGAAACTGTGTTTGTTATCTATTGAATTATTCTTATGGAAAATATTTTGCCACATTTTCTTTATTCTACAGTACTGGAAGAAATAAAGTGCTCACCCGGAAATAATTATATCATCGCTTCATAACTTAATCAAATTTGATTATATTATTTAGCTTTCTTCCGCAAAGTTGACTAAATTTGCGTTATCTTTCAGTTTTTGTAGAAAAAAAAATTACCTTTCTCTTGAAATAAAAAAAAACTTTTTTTACTTAAATTGAGTTGTTTTTGAACTGGAAGAAAAAAAGTGCTCACTTTTACCTTATAATATTTTACTGTGTTTTGTTCGTTCCCAGTCGCTGATATTGACATATCCTCTTATTGTTGTTTATGCGCGGTATATTCAAGAACAATTTTTCCCCGTTTTACTTGTTCGTTATTCGTGTTTTAAAATGGAAAGTAAGCAAATCCCCCTAAAAATCCGTAAACTCATCGTTCGAGACCACCAGAACCATGAATCGTTCCGGAAGATTGCTGCTAAGTATGCTTTAAGCTACTCTGGTGTAAGGAAGGTATGGAAGAAATTCGTACAATGTGGAAGTGTGGCAGACAAATCAGGTCGTGGGAGAAAGCGGCTTACGTCACCACGCGAAGATTCGTACGAGAAGCAAGAAGATGCTCATCAATAACCAGCCGTGCTATACGTGAGAACTTGAATCTGAAGGTATCCGAAAGAATTATTCGCTACAGGCTGCAAGAAGCTGGATTAAAGAGCAAGTATGCAAGTCGACGCCCTCTAATCAGAAAAGTCAATAGAATCAAACGATTGAAATTTGCTCAAAAGTATGCGGAACAGCCCGTAGAATTCTGGAAACGAGTGGTATGGTCTGATGAGAGCAAATTTGAACTGTTTGGCAAGAAACAGCGCCTCGTGTTTGGATAAAGTCGGAGAACGCTTATTGGATCAGAACGTGCAGAAAACTGTAAAACATGGTGGCGGAAGTATTATGGTTTGGGGTGCTTCTCGTGGTCCAGCGGTGGAAATTTCGTGGAAATCGAAGGTATCATGACTGCTGATCGTTACATTGATATAATCAATGAAAATCTGGAGGAATCCTTTCTTAAAATGGGGCTTGAGGAAAGCTTCATTTTCCAGCCGGACAATGACCCAAAGCACACAGCACGAAAGTCAACTGCATTCTTCAAAGCAAATCGTGTTAAACTGTTGGAATGGCCATCACAATCACCCAACCTCAACCCGATTGAAAATTTGTGGTCGATTTTGGATAGACAGGTGGATAAAGGCGAAGTGACGAATAAAACCAAGCTTTTCAAAGCTTTAAATGAAGCGTGGCAGAACATCGATGGAACATATCTGCACAACCTCGTCGAAAGCATGCCACGACGTCTACAAGCAGTGATCCAGGCAAAAGGTGGACATACTAAATACTAAAAGCTTTATATACTGTGTTTTCTTTACAATTTCTCTTGTGAGCACTTTATTTTTTCCAGTCGATAACAGAAAAGGTTCAATAAAAATTAAGATATAAATTTCCAGTCCTAGATTTTTATTATTTTCTTTGCACGAAACGATAAAACGGAAGAATAAGATGAATTATGTCGAATACAGCTCAAGGTTATCTCTGAATGTGTAAAGGGTGTCACCCTTCAAGATTATTCGTTTTGGTGAGCACTTTATTTTTTCCAGTACTGTATATGCACACTTTTCAACAACTCCAGCAAACAACTCCATTTTTATCAGAAAGTAGAAGGCGATAGTTGAACTTCACATTTTAGCATGGATAAAAGTATTCGTCATATGAATGAAGTTTCTCGTTTTTCGCATTTCAAACAATCTGAAAAACACTGCCATTTGTTTTTCATTATTGTTTACTGTACGTTGGGACAATTATATCGTCATCCGACGAAAAAGGGATAGAAAAAGCGAAGAAACTACAGTGGAAGTGAGAAAAATCATATTAAATTTATTCAAGTTGAATAAACCTATTGCTGTGATAGCTAAAAGTGTTGGTAGGCCCAGAACAACTGTTCAGGATATTATCAAACGACTAAGAACAGCGAAAACTTCGGAAATAAAGCTAGGAAAGGTCGTTCATGTAAGTTATCAGAAAAGGAAAAGCGGAAAATCGTACAAATTATAGAGCAAGAACCAAAAGCTTCATCGTCAAAAGTACGCGCAGAGATACGAGATTTCAAGGGAAAAGAAGTTCATTCCAGAACGGTTCGCAACGTTTTGAACAAAGCTCAATACAATGCACGTGTTTGCTGTAAGAAGCCTTTGATAAGCAAAGTTATTCAAACTAAACGACTTGACTTCGCTAAAGAGTACCAAAACCTCCCAACCAGTTTCTGGGATAAGGTGCAATTCTCTGAAGAGAGCAAATTCAATTTGATCGGTCTGACGGGCGTATTAAAGTGTGGCGGAAACCAGGAACTGAGCTGAAGAAGAAAAACATTCAAGCCACTGTTAAACATGTTTATAGATGGTATAATGAAAAAGGAGCAATATCTGGATATTTTGAAACAAAATATGAAGAAGAGTGCTGAAAAGTTGGGAATAGGAAGCGATTCTATTTCCAAAAAAACAACGATCCAAAGAACACCGCAGTTGTTGTTAGTATATGTACTTGATCGACGCATTCGGGAACATCACATAACTTCACAGAAGCAGTTGAAAAAAATTATTCATGCGGAATGGAATCGGATCGAGAGGGTATGCGAAAAACTGGTGCATTCAATGCAAAATCGCATGAAAGCAGTTTATTTCGCAGAAAGGATTGAATACAAATTATTAAAGTTTTCAAAAACTTAATCAGAACTTACTTTTCTGATCAATTTTATGTAAGACGAATAGTTTTGTCCAGTTATTTTGAGGATGTTTTGAATTTTTTGTTATATCACCTGAATTTATTGAATATATTGAGTCTTGAATAAAGTAGAATGAAAATTATTCTTGGTTTGTTTTATTTGTATGATGACTTGAACTCTGTTCAAATTGATATCTTAGATATTCAACTAGAATTCAAACAATATACTTATGACGAATATTTATGTCCATCAGTGTATATTTTCAGCTGTCATAGTGTTCTCACATACACGCTCTTTCGAGCTTACTGAATGTTAAGTAAATTTTACCCAATTTTATAAATATATCTAAATTGCAAATGCTGAGTAATTGTATTTTATGAATTTGATTTTTCGTTACTCAAAACGCAAGAAAACTGCGCCAAACTCAATTTTGAAACATCTACATATTAACTAGAAATTAGAAGAAAAAGTCGAGTTATTAGTACGAGACACTGAAGAAGTCGGCACATTGTAGACGAAATACACGTATTTGTCAAGATAAGCAAAGGTAGTTGGAATTAAATGGAAAATACTATTTTTTCTTCTAATTTCTAGTTACAGCTATGCCACTTAACAGCTCAAACCCTATAGGGTCAACATTTTTTTTTTCAATAACATAAAATGGGTCAGATTACGTCGTTTTCAATTTGCGCTCGGGAAGTTAATTAAAAATCCAAATTGTATTCGAAAATTAATAACCAGTGGCCACACGGAGCAAATAGCAGCCACTATAGATGCGGGAACTTATCTTAAAAAAACTAAGCTGTTTTATCTTGACAGGGTTTTGTTGATTTTTAAAAGTATATAAAACATTACAGATAAACTAAACATTTTCAAAATTCTCTGGCGTATGAATCCAGACCAGACTATAAAGGGTTTACAGGCAAAATTTTATTCAGTGAGGATAAATTTATTGATGTTGAAAATGGTAAGCGAGCACCCTCGTTTTGTCACTTGATTTTACCAATGTAATAATCGAGCCACGAATTCTTCACTATTAAAACATAATGAACATATTACAGAGCATATTCGGGCATTACTGAGGATCAACGAGGAAAAACCAGTTCGTGGACATCGCCGCAACATCAGCGGAACTACATCTATGGATGGGACGTATGTAATTGACCATTTGATCCGATGGACAAAAGTTATGTCTGCATTCAAATAGTTGCAGCCAGCGATTAATGAACTGAACGATTACCCACCCATGATTTATTTTTATCACGGAACCGATGAAGGCCGGCCCATTGACTCCTGATTCCATGATTTCAGGATTTTCGTGCAGGTTTGGTCCGACGCGATTCAGATTGTTACGAAACTTGGTCCACTCGTAGGGTTAATAGATAAATGAACAATTTAAAAAAAAACAGTGTTGCCAGTTTTTCTGGAAATTGTCAATTAAAGTTTTCCGATTCCCACGAACCTCACAAGAGAATTCTTAACTCATAACGCTTAATCTTAGAACTTTTCTTTTTTTTCCAAACTTTTAGGAAATTTTCCCAAGAATCCGGAGAAAATATAATCTTTAAAAAAATTCTGCAAAATTTTCCACAGTGGAGGAAAATTTCATGGACAATGCCAGTATGCAGCTCAAAATTAATGTCAAAGCAATTAGCATCAGATAAGTATTGGTTAAGAAATGCTTATACTGTCTAGACTATTCACCATCTATGCAAAAGAAAAGAAGGGAAAACTGACGGCGACTACATAACGCCAGTAACGCCTGCTCATGGAAACTAAACGAGGCTGTCTCTTTTTGCCGTGTCATAATATTCCGTTCAATTATTTCGCAAAGAAGATTGACATTTCACCCATACTGGAGCAGTTGTCCAAATTACTTTCGGTCATAATGGCAAAAATTACGTCTGGTCTTTAGTTGCCAGCTGTACACTGGGCTATCAGCCAGAAAGATCAGTAGCAAAGTAGCAAAGTGCAGTAGCAAAGTAGCAAAGGGAACAGCAATTCATCGGAGAGGACAGAGCAGCAGCAGCACTTACGACAGCAACCGCTGTGACGCAGAAATTTGTGCGACTGTACCGAGACTGGAAACCTCGGTCGGATCACGACAAAGATGTGTTCAAAAATTGCGATACACGAAACGAAAGGGCCCGATGGTCGATCACAAATTACGTTTGCGATTTCTGAAAAGCACACGAGTATGTAATCGTTTATCGTTCACACATCACACATCACACCTTGAATGATTCCTCCGACGGCCGACGTTTCTAGAATCTACCCAATGCAGGGTAGGCAAAATGGAGACCTATAAGTAATAGTATGACGAGAAGAATAAATGTGTGAAATAAAGATTGGACTCGGAAAAAATGCGACACTTTGTTTTTTGAGAAACTCTGGATCAACAATAGAAAAGGGCCCATCAACATTTGTAAACAAACACTCCTGAGCCCGTTTTCTCCTAGGACAGGACCTGCCAGCTCAGAGAGAGATGACCTCTTATAAATTTATGATTGCTATGATACGGGAGTCGCTCCAATGTTGCCAGATATGTTTTCACAGTAATCCCATTGAAAATAAAGTAATTGAAAAACTTTCTTTTGTCGTTCGGAAAATGAAACTGCATCAAACTAAACGTTAATTGATAAGGTTTCATTGAATTTCATTGATGCTTACGCTGCAAATTCTGCTGTTTGGAGAAAGCTTGAGCAAGAGAATATCTTTCTCGCATGCGTTCCCAATGAAGGCCTCCACCTACTCTCGGCGAACAATTGGATCTCTCAGAAACCGATGAAAACGGAGACCCAGATGTGACACGTCACTGCGACCACATTTGTTCGCTTTGCACTTCATTTCGAACTGATTTAAAATAATCCACTGCAAAAGTGAACTGTTATTTCCGCATTTGCTCTACACACCAAATAATCTTAACTGATTCCAGCAATAGTTTTAGCAGGAAACACATCAGCAAAACACTTGTTACTGATATACCAGCATATCTTAAACAAACAACTGAAACACAGCATCAATGTTTACTGAATATCCTTCAGCATTCACATTTATGCTGTTTTTTTTTTTTTTTTTACTTATTTTATTTTCCGTCGGCCAATTTCCTCACATGGTGACAATCACCGACGCCAGGGAGACGACTCCACCACCTGGACCCTACCTAACGACTCATGACTATGAACCGGGACCAACGGCTTTACTTCCCTTCCGAAGGAAGACGTGACCAAGATTTTTTCGCCTCAGAAAAACCACCGACGTCGACTGGGATTGAACCCAGACCCACTGGGGTGCCAGTAGCAGTCACGCTTACCACTACACCACCGACGCCGGCAACATTTATGCTGTTAACCAGCATTATTTTTGACATTTTGTGGAATCCAGTATTATTTACCGAAAATCAGCAAATATTTTCTTACTGATTGTAAATCAGTAACTAATATTTACCGAAGACCAGTAAACTATTTTGCCTGTCAGTTTGATGGATTGCTGATAAAAACGAATGAAGCTTTCGTGTTTCTTTGTTTTACAAATTAAGTTCTTAGTTTTAGATCCAACTTTATTTCATCGGAATGTTTCCATCAGCTAAATAGTTCAATTACGGTGCTTGGAGTACGAATGTAATACTGGGCAAGTTTACACATCTACATCCAAAAATACCCAAACGTAAGTAAAATAACAAAATGTGAATTTATGTATATTGATTGATGTTATTTGCTTCGGAACGCTAACTTCTCATTATTAGAGAAAAAAATCCATCACGTGGTGCAAAATGCATAAACAAGGGCAAACAAAAGATTGCGAATTCACTCGAGAAAATTGTTTTAATTTTTCACATAGATTGTAAAACATGGGTTTCTTTTACAACTAAAATAAATAAAAAGCTTAGTTTAATGAATGAAAAATAAGCCGAAAACGTGTTTTTTTATTTATAAAACGAAAAAGAAAACAAAACATTAGCGGTGCTGTATTTTCAGCGAATACTATAATTTGCCGAAAATACAGCAAAAATATTTGTCTTGATCTGCTGCTGATTTATTCAGCAAATTTTGATCATTTTGCTGCAGGCTCAGTATAAGAGCTGTCACTTTTTTGAATATCAGTTTTGCTGGTTGATCAGCAATTTTGGTTTTGCTGTAAGCATTGCTGAAATTACAGCACAAAAACATCAGCAAAACTTTGCTATTCTCCAGCAATAAAAATTTGGTGTGAGTTGTCACAAACGAAAAAAGTGAAAAAAACAGTGACTACTAGCAACACCGCCAAACCAACAACAAACTGCCTGCTTGTAACATAACTCGACGGAGGCGGTAGAGGCGGTTGTCAAAGCGACCAATGGAAAACGGTCTTTTTTGACAGGTAAATGGTCTTGTTTTGGCACTAACAGCTGGCAGGTCCTGTCCTAGGTTTTCTCGCAAGCTGCTGGCTACACACGCAAACCTACAGAATCATCATGTAGGGGAAACTTTCCCCTACATGATGATAGTATTGGTTTGCGTGGGTGGCCTACGCTTTGCGAGGAAATAGGCTCAGAAGTGTTTGTTTACAAATGTTGATAGGCACTTTTCTATTGTTGCTCCAGAACTTTTTATCGCGTGGCTGAAGCAAAGCATAGCTAGAGCATAGATATGTAGGAAACACGCTATGTTGATTGCAAAAGGAGCATCTTGTGAGAATAAAATGGGAAGTTTCTTGACGGGACTAAGTGATTAAAAAATGAAAATTTAAAGTGTTTGAAGGGATGAATCATAATGCTAGATATAGTGCCTAATTTTTTAAGGCCTTTTTTCCATTGCATTTCATGAAGACATAAAGTCAGATAGGAGGCGAAAAAAAAATACCAGCTTTGGCAGATTATGCCGAATATGTCGTTTCAGATAAACTGATGTGATTTTTCAAATGCACCCTTCATCAAAAGTCACAAAGAAAAAATTATGTTCTGGCCCGATTTGGGATCATGCCACTATGCTGAAACTGTGATGGAGTGGTTTCCCATTTTTTGACACGTTTACATCATCACGCTACAATACCCACTGGAGTGGTAACTTGTTGCAGAAACTGACTTTCTGAATATGTTGCATTATGAAACTGTTACTTTTGACTGATTTTACAACTAACAGTACACTGTCACAACTGTAATATCGAAGGTGTTATATTCACTGCAATATTAAAATGATCTTCAATTGTGAATACTATATGAATATTCCGATATTATACTTTAACGCCTTAGTTGTTATGTTCGGTAGATCTTAAGTTCTAAACTCAAGGACAGTTTGGATTACCTAAAGGATCACAAAGTTATTAAAGAATGATCGCTGATGTTCCAGAAGATTCATTGAATATGTTTGAATACCTATCTTCACCTTATACATAAAACTACAGTTACAACGGTAACTCTTATGATCTGCACTCAAGGACAGTTCGGATGATTTAGATTATCCCCGTTTATATCATAATGCTGTTTTTTGTAGTTGTAGTTTTGTTGTTTTTCCGAGTCGAGTCACGCGAGAAATACTATTCCCGTTTCCGTATGAAGCGACAATTGTCAAAGTGGATGAACCTCGATGAACTCTCACTGCATTCTGATTGTCAATCTGTATTGACAAATGTCTACTTGGAACGACTATTTCACGCGAGTACTGGCCGTGGCTTTTGGTCTCTCCGTTCTCATTTGCTGACACCAGACAACATGCAAGAGTTCCAGATTCAATGGCAGTACTGGACCCACCAGCGACGAAACTACCCATCTTGGATGCAGTGGTGGCTCGGGTCCAAAGTGCCGTCGTTCGCGGGTTTTGTGGGGAAGATAGTATGTTATGTTTAGCAAGCAGCAGAGAAATACAAAGGCGCATTGTGGCTGGCAATCGTGCCTACTTTGAACTCCGATGACGCTGAGATCTAACAAAGTTTCTTTGAACTATAAAGTACACCATCTACAAGACATTAATAAGACCGGTAGTTCTCTACGGCCACGTAACATGGTCATTCGAAGACCAACGCGCCCTTGTGTCTTTGAACAGAATTTATGAACAACAGTGAAGTGCAGATGGAAAACGAAACCTAGAGGAGGCGAATGAATCGCGGATTCAGTTGCTGCTAGAACCTCCCATCGTACACACCGATAGAATCGGTCCTCACGGTGAGCTGGGCAAGTCGCAACCCGTAAAAAATAGTAACATCCGTCAATAAAATTTATTCTTGGACTTCGGTTATTCCACGCAGATATCATGGTATTCCCTACGAATCCGCTTCAAATACGAATAAAACATGTGAATATATGATTATGCAATGCTGAAACGTATGAAAAGAAAAATTATTGCTGAAATGTGACTCAAAAAGTTGGGAAATTATACGTATAAAAACTGAAGCAGAGGCAAGGACTGAAAGTGTACAAAGTGAAAAAGGTGCCTAACTGTGATGACAAGCAAAATTTCACTGCAAAAAATCGTGCTAAGGGGGGAGTTTTTTGCATACATTTTCTTGTAGCACAATGGACGACGAAACAAACGTAATCGAAGACTTTGAATTGCTTCCGGGTCTGACTTTTTATAACGCAATGCAAAGGAACGCCGTTGCTGAGCATTTTCAAACAAAGAAGGTGTCCGAATTTTCCAGGAAGTATTGTATTTGGCAGGCCACATGTAGTTGTGGTCGAAAATCTTAAAGTTTTGTCTCTGCCGGCACTATCAATAATGATGTGTACGAGAAAGAATGTCTGCAAAAGCGGTTGTTACCGTTTATCAGATGCCACGACTCTCTTGCTCTGTTACGGCCTGATTTGGCCTCTTGTCACTATGCGAAATCCGTCCTGGAATGGTATAAGGTACAAGAGGTAAAAAAAAAGCCAATCCACCAAAGAACTTCGCCCAATAGAGAAGCAGAAAGCAAATGGTACCGATCATTTCAAGAGAAGATGGAGAATCGTCACGACGGGTGTATCTGAGGATACCGTACGGAGCCAGATGGCGGATGTACCACAGAGAGTTCGATAATTTTACAGAAAGAAGGATAAACATATTAGGTATCCCTCCCCCTTGCCTGCCCTACACCTGGGGTAGCTTGGTAAAAGAATGTGTGTTCGATCGCACACTTCCGTTCAAATGCCCTTCCGCTCGTTTTTAACTTTCATCTTTCAATTTCTAGGCCTGCCGTATTCTAACAGAACTATCAATATTTTTCATTCCTTCGTTCTTGCAATAAATTACTGTCCACTCCTAGAGCCTTTCATGTTGATGAGAAATTATTTGCTTCTGACAAAAGACATTAGAGATTGTTACTCCGCTCATTGGGAGAATACAAGAAAACAATAAAAGTATAGTATTTCAGTTTGGATGTCAACAAAGAAGCTTGTTGTTTCAAACAGAACTGTTTTTTTTTCATACTATGGCTGGTAGTGCATATCATACATATCACACATATCACCTAGCGATTTTCACCTCTATATGAAGGCGGTCTGGAATATCCTTGTGATTCTCACCATCGGGATCTCTGCATCGGGATTTGGGAATCGGTAAGGGCTACTTCGTGGTGGTTTATTTTATCCAGTATTCACTCATAAGGTGAACGCTAGCTAACATCCAATATGTTCACAGCATATTAGCCTTTGCTTAAGTAGTTCCAACATTATTCTCGCCGTATGTAAACTTACTGTTTTCAGCAAAAAAAAAAAGCAGTAGGTCATGGCCCTCCGGTTGATGAATAGAAGTCAAAATTAGTTTGCTATACTACGTTAGTGTACATAGAACATTTCCCAGAAAAATCTGACAGACATAACCAAAAATAAACATAACCATCCTCGATTTGGATGAAATTGTGCACATATCTTCGGTTTATAAAATAAATGTATTTTTCAGATTATGGCGACACTATTTTTCGAAAAATGCATTTGTGTTTTAATTGATGTGATTTTCAAAATGTCACGGCTCAAAATCTTCCGTGACATAATGAAAATGTAAAAAATTGCATCAAACTGACATAAATGTTTTATTCAAGTCTTGCTCTCTTATTTTAAACAAAAAAATGAGTGGGGTTGTGTACAAGACACGACCGGTTGACGTAGACTACGTTAAACCAAGTGATGCATTATATTGTCAGGGAAATTCTGTGTGGTTATTATTAGCGTTAAAAGGGTTTCAATTATTCGCGCCGGTCGCTTACCATTACCGATAGAAGCAGTTTAAGTCACAATATGACGGGTGCTGCTCTTATGGGACATTAGACCAGCGTTTTGAAGCCAGTAAGTAAGAAAATTCTATTGTACGCTCTTGAGATATTATTTAGTGGCCCTGAAGTTTTATGAAGTCAGTATGTAGGAAAATTCTCTTGTACACTCTTTATAACTCTTTGGTGGCCCTGAAAAGGGCCTTTTGGTTTAAATGATGACACGGTCACGGTTGCACGTTTTACGATGGACTATCTTTAAGGCCTAGAAGATAGTTAAGGATCTGTTAGGGAATATAAAATTATTTAATTAATGATAGTTTTGCTCATTCTTATAATCATAATCACTTGACATTACTTAATGTCTATTCGTATGTCTTACTGTGCCTGAATGGCCTGCATCTTGAAATTCTCACCATCGCCGGAACCATCAACAATGTTTTGCATCGTTTGGGGGATTTCAGTAACGACAGGCAGCGGAGGAAATTCTATAATACGTACATACAAACATATATTTTGACTGATACCTTGTCTCCTTTTCAACATTCACCATTTAAATACCATACCATTCGGATCATTTGTATACAATCTGAGTTGTAGCATGCCTTTGCATAATTCAACTTCAAAGATTCAAAGAATTAGAATTTAGGCAATTTTAGCAATTCTGGATTTCAAGGGTAATAATAAACATTGAAATACTCTAGAATTCAAATAACGATAAAATTCGTTATTAGAAAATATCCGGCAGGTTTAGTGATTGTTATGAAAACACAATAATCAATTGCAACATTTTCAAATGTGTAAGCGTCTCTTAAAATGTTCAAAGTTTAGGAAGTTTTATCAAACAGAATATAACAAAAATTATCTTGCAGTTGTTGTAAGGTTATATATAAGTATATAGGGTACATTTCCCTTGGCTCTATCGATTATGTAGCGCACGATTACAGTTTTAACTATAACTCATACAATAATTTAGCTAGTAACGATATTCAACTAGTTATACCTTTGCTAAGACATGCTTAATAAGGCGTTTGCTGTACTGGACCACGAAAAGTCACCAACTAACATTATTGAGTCGAAAACTTTCGAAGGATATCATTAAAGATACTTGTTCGAACGAATTTCAGTAAAGTTTGTTTATTTCATCGCTCCGGGCATTTATTTATATTATCGCTTCGGGCATTCGGCTATATTCGGTATACTATACGGAATATAAAGCTACTTTATAACATCTAAATGACTTTCTCATGTGATCAATCGGCCATTCCATTTCAAAACATTAAAATTCCCACTATATTCATTTAGTTATATAGGTATTGGTATGAATAAGCCCTTCGAAAAATACACAACCGCTCACTCTTACTTTTCCATTGAAAACTTTTATATTCTACATTTTACTATGTGATGAATACATTTGGCCATAGTTGGGAATATAAGGTTAAATGCGTACCTAAAATATGGTCTATGGTTTTCTTGTGAAATTATTATTCATGTTACTATGCGAATGTCAGGTAAATTAGGGAATCCATTATGGCTTAAACGTTAAGGAAATTGAAATATATATAAATATATTAGATCTCGCAGAAGAAAGAGAGTTAAGGCCAGAATGGTGGATCTCAGAAACAATAATTTTGCTAACAAAATCCGCGCCCTCCCAGATTGTGCTAAGCCGTTCTGGAAATTAACAAAAATTTTAAAAACCAAGCCTAGGCCCATTCCACCGTTGATCCCACTAGACATCAATGACTCTAAGGATCGTTTGATTACTCCCGCTGAGAAGGCTGCTGAGATAGGTCGACATTTTGTCAGCTCACACAATCTTGGACAGAACATCGTCAGTCCTCACGAAGCTGCCGTTAACGAGCATGCGAATAACATCCATCTATATCCCAATGATTTTTCGGAGGAACTAGAAATCACAGCTGACGAACTGTCGACCTATATCAAAACGTCAAAGAACATGAAGGCCCCAGGTTTCGACAAAATTTTGAATTTGGAACTCAAGCACTTGAGTTCCCAATTCTACGAACATCTAGCATTAATTTTAGTCAATGCCTCCGTCTTAGCTACTTCCCCTCGTGCTGGAAGTCAGCTAAAGTCATACCCATCCGGAAACCTGGGAAAGATCCTTCATGTTCCAAGAGCTATCGACCCATCAGCCTTCTCTCGAGAGTATCAAAACTCTTCGAGAAAGCAATTTACCGATCGGCTCCTTGCGTCTACAGACGAACTCAACATTCTGCTTGATGTACAGTTTGGCTTTCGACGCGGTCGATCAACGGTACATCAACTGAATCGAGTCACTAACATCCTCAGGCGAAACAAGTCGGTTTCGAAAACATCTGCCATGGCCCTTCTTGACGTTGAAAAGGCGTTTGACAACGTCTGGCATGATGGCCTGGTGTACAAGCTGCATCGGTTCAATCTTCCAGTCTTTCTGGTGAAGATGGTAAAAAGCTACTTATCAAACAGAACATTCAGTGTTTCGCTGCATGGTGCAGTTTCTGATGCGCAGGAGGTTTCCGCCGGTGTTCCGCAGGGAAGCATACTAGGTCCACTTCTGTTTAACCTGTTCACCTCGGACATACCCCCACTCCTGAAAACGGATCTCTGTCGCTGTTCGCCGATGATACCGCAGTCGTCCACAATGGTAGGGTAGTGAGAGCGATCGCATCGAAACTGCAGCGAAGCCTGAATGTTCTGTTGAAGTATCTCACAGACTGGAAGATCTGCATCAATGCAGCAAAGACCCAGGTCATCCTCTTCCCACACTCGAAATCGCCCAGACTTGTTCCGGCTGAGGATGTTAAAATTCGTCTAAAAGGCACAACGGTGGAATGGACCAATTCAGCCATCTATCTTGGCGTGACTCTAGATAGCAAGCTGAACTTCAGGGAACAGGTTGACAAGACTGTCACAAAGTGTAACGTTCTGTTGAAGCTTATGTACCCATTGCTACACAGAAAGTCTACATTGTCCCTGAAGAACAAGCTTGCTATCTACAAACAGATCATTCTCCCGGTTATCGAGTACGGCATGCCGATCTGGGAGAGCTGCGCTAAAACACACCACCTGAAACTACAGCGGGTTCAAAACAAGTTTCTCAGGATAATCCTGAACACACCTCCGCGGACGAGAAATACTGAGATCCACCGTCTGGCCGAGATTAAAACACTCGAAGATCGTTTTAGTGAGACTATCAATAGGTACAGGACACGTTGCCACCTATCAGACCACCAAGTCATCCGGGACCTGGTACCCCTTCCCTAGGTTTTTAAAATTGTAGTTATTGTAGTTAGGTAGGTTATCAAATTATTTAAATTAAACAAACCAATCCCCATAGGGGATGATATGTACATTAGAATAACAAATTAACAAACACACCACAAACAAACACAAAGAAGAACAAAGATGAAGAGCCTCTTCGGCTAGACAATTGATATGTAATAATTAAATGTAAACATTGAATGAAACAACAAATAAAGACACATTTTAAGTAAGAAGAAAGAGAGTGAGTTTTATAAAATATCATTATTCTTTGCAATGGGTATGGGAGAAAAGGTTGGTTAATATATGATAAATTCTTATAAATATAAAATAAACACCTGAGAAAATAATCACGCATTAAAACATGTTCAGCGCTTTAGTTGTATCGATATCATTTGAAGGTTCATATGATGTATAAGCACGCGGCGCATGTCATCACCAGAATACAATTAATACTATGTTAAAATTTATTAAGACAGGGAGCAATAACATAGAGAGATATTCAATTGCTATGATGACATGCTCTTTGTTAAATTGATTTAAGGTGAATCGCTGCTCCATGTATGTTTTCCTATCTTTTATCTCGCTCTCGCAAACTCAACTTGCTATTTCAAATTGATAAATCTCGATTGTTAGTGAATGAACATCGAATCGAACTCTATCAAAATCCTCACAGCAAGAAAGTAGTAGCGACTCTGATTTATATCAATTTTAAATGTTGAGGTAATGACTGTCATCAAGAATGATTCAGCATGATCCCTTAAATTTAATAAATATCAATTTCCTACCTCGAGTTGAAGGACCTTCTCCAGCGTCCCAACTAGTTGTTGGCAACGCATTACCTCTTGCTGCTTTCAATTTCGCCCGATAACTACGAGCTCGCTCGGCATCGGTGCACGGTCGTTTCGGAGGATTTCCCTATGTTCGCTCTTTATGCGCTTCCTGAATCTGCGCAAGCGTTCTGGATCAAATCGGTTAGGCATTCTCACTTTCACTGTTTCTCAAAAAGTTTTTCTTCCTAGAGGTCAGAACGCGAATCGTTAACACAACAGAACAACTGTTTATAACACTACTAATTGGAATTTACAGAGAATGTTGGTTCGGAATATTATGTTCGACATCGAAAATGGTGTCCGTGATAGGAAATTTGTGTGGTTTAAGGTATGCGACGAAGGGAAAACAAGTTTTGCTAATACCACTGGCTGCCAATCGACAATTTGAAACGAAAATCCCAATCAAACAAACTCTCAAGCTGAGAATTTTAAATTGACAGTAGCAAAGATGGATTTGTATCTGGTAGCATTTATTGATTTATCGCGGGTTGCGCCAACCAGCCAAAATTTTCCCGACAGCTCGCCCTCCATGCAGGCGTTTTTGCAGTTGCGAATTGGCACCATATTAGGCGCACAAACCAAATGAAATAAAAGTTTAATTCTTTTCTAAACAACTCTTTTGATTTAATTGGTTGTCCTCAAAAGGACAGATTATCAATTAATGGATAGCGCCAACCAGCTGGGTGAAATTTTTACCGACGGCACCGAACTTAATTTAAGATTAGTTCATTCTTGAATAATCAACTCTTTTATTTGAATTTATTGTCCTCAAAAGGACAGATTATTTCCACCTACTGCTGACTGCTACTCGCCCCCAAGGACGCTTTCCCCCAAACAGCAGCGTTTTCGAAGTCGCGACGAAACAATCCCCACGATGAGGTAAGATGGCGGCTTGCACAAAACCGACGCGATTGTGCGCCCTCATAATGCGCCATTTTGCCTCATCGCGACGATCGCTGTTTGGGAGAGCCTTGCTACTTACCACCACCAGCTGCTACGTGACCACCAGCTGCCTCTGCACCAGCTCCGCTGCCGTACAAATGAAGGCTCCGCCAAACTGCAGCAATTTTTTGCCACCGCGGCAGCGTCGCGGTGGAAAAATCGCCGCTGTGAGATTACATGGCAGCATGGGAGCGCACAACGCGATTCGATCGCTCGGTTTGTGCGCTCCAGCAAATCGCACAGCGGTGAGCGTTTCACTGCTGCGCGCTGATCGCGAGTGGTGGGCTCATGTCGGCAGCGGTAGTGTGCAGCAAGGCTCTCCCAAACAGCGATCGTCGCGATGAGCAAAATGGCGGTTATGGCGCACATCGCGTCGGTTTTGTGCAAGCGCCATCTTATCTCTTCGTGGCGATTGTTTCGCCGCGACTCAACGCTGCGTTGTGAGCCTGAAGCAGCTCCCTGCGACCAGCTCCCTGCGACCAGCTCCCAGCGACCGGCTCCCAGCGACCAGCTCCCTGCGACCAGCTCCGCACAGCTTCAATGCTGCCAAACGACTGAGGAAAAATTTTGCTAAGTGTGCCTTCTATGCCGTTCGCAGCTGCATGCGAGACGTACATGGGGAGACAAATGATATGATTGGTTAAAGTCTCTCTCTAACACAAAGAAGAAGAAGATGATGCAAGACGTTCCTTGCTTCGATTTGAAATCTGTGATAGGAAATTTGGTAAATTTACTCTGCAAAATGACATTATAAGACATCACCTTATATTTGCGTTATTTTCAATAGTTTACTATTGATTGAGAAAAATGTTTGACAATTGAATTGGAGCGCGGTAAAATTTCCGACCGATTGAAGAAGAAATCATGTAAATCTATCGTGGATTTTTCGAGTTATTCGCGTACAAAACGTACGGTTTTTCGTGACAGTCGCAAAATTTTAGATTTTCATTTGACACCCTACCCTTGCCGTAAGACGTAGTCTACGTCAAAAGAAAAAAATATAATAAAATGGATGAGACATTACTTTACTTCCAGAATTTTCTGATTTTGGATCGGACTTCACTCATGATGATTTGAACAGTGGTTTTGTAGCATTTTCTGGAAGCCGCTGACCAATTATTTTTTAACTCTTCCATGGTCTCGCACTCCTTACCAATCTTCTTGAAGTTGCGATTGACAATAGCCCAGTAGTGTTCAATTGGACGAAGCCGTGGACAATCTGAATTTTTCTTGCATCATTTGTGGTTTTGGTATAATGGGCTGACGCCAAATCAGGCTTAAACAAGGAAGGGAGCTTGTGCTGCTTGTATAACGGAAACATACTTTTCTACATACTCAATGTGGTCAATTTCGGATTTGATCGTATCTCTAGCGTAGAAAATTGATGACGTTGAGTGGCAGGAACAAATTGCCTGCCATACGAGAAACTTCTGGATAAATTTTCAAATTATGTTCCTGGAAGCGTTCTGGAGTCCTCTTTTACACATGCTTCATCATCGATTAAAATGCAGGCAGACGGTCGTTGCAGATGTCGGCTTAATAACTTGCTGGATCTGGTTTTTGCTCTGAATTTTTTCTCAACACTTTGTTTTGCTATTTTCTGCTTCTTATAAGTCTTCAGATTGTAGCGCTTCTTGATTCTGTGTACCATTCCGACCATAGCCAAACCATGGATCGAGATCGATCTGTTCCGAAGGATGACGTTGGCTACCTTCCGATCCAATTTTGGGCCAGCTGGACCTGGCTTTCTTCCTATTCTTGGCAGCTCGTCGAACGAGTAGTGTTCCCCGAACATGTTGATGATATATTTGTTGCTGTCGTTATGAATTCAGCAAACCGTTCCGCTTATTTTTCCATCGAGACACTCTTCTCACGAATTTATGAGTCCACCACTTGAATTTTAACACTCTTCTCGATTCGCGGCATCTCGAAAACGATCACTGTTTACCGAAAGTTCGGGAGTTGATCAATCTGTTGAAAGATGATGGCGTGGAATGCAGGTAGACTCGGACCGATAGTCTTACGCGTGATTGTGTAAGCACATCAAAAGCGTTGCCAGTTAACATTGGATGCAATTATTATTGGAATTGTAGGTTGTAGAAAATCTATTCAATTTTGCAGAATAAGGTATACACTGAGGGAAATATAATGTAAATTTTTCATTTAATGTTAAGCTATTTTTGTAAATTTTCAACCGCTCCTACGTTCGTTTTTGCCATTCTTATTAAGAAGTAATATGTGTACATCGCAATCTATGCCCATAGTAATTGTATGATTGCATCTCGAAAAAAATGCCCACACTATTCCAAAACCCGACACCCCGAGATCAACATCCAGCATGGTTTCGCTCTTCTACCGAGCTAAGAAAGACCCCAATCGTAAAATAAATCGCGATTCGTTTCATAAAAACCATCGCATAAATTCACAGGCGATTGAAAAGTTTCCTTTCCGGCCCTGAGGCAAGTGGCAGCGTAAAATTTCGACCTTCAACAATCCAGCCAACTACACCGAAAACCCATTACGACGGCCAGTGCCAGTGGTGGCCGATTGAGGAGGCTTGAAGATGATTTTAGGGCAGTCATAAAATCGAGATCCTTCAAGAACGACCATACTTGGTGGCTTGTCGAATTGAGGCAAGTGTATGCTTTTTTCATCCCGGCTTCGGTCCCTTGAGGAAAGTGAGGGAAATCTCTGAGAAATCGTTCTAACACAAGAAACACTGATAGCTGGGGCAGATAAGAAAGAAAGGCAAAAACTTTGGTAATCCCCAATGTTGCACGCTGTGTGTGAGCACGTGTGAGTGTGTGCGTTATGATGTATGGGCGGCTGGAAATGATGATCAACTGACAACGCTGTCGTTTGGGTTTTTCATACAAGGGAATGTTTTACATAACAACTGCGACGGGGCTGGCAAACCAAATTTGAAAAGTTCACTAAACCTGTGGGTTAGACTTTCATGTCCATAGAGAAGTTCCATGCTGAATGATAAATCGAGTTGATGTGACCTCTTCCGATTTGCATTAATTTTTGTAGATTTGTTTGTTATGCTACTCTTGCTTTAGCTTTCACTTTGAGGAAGCATTCTACACGGAAACAAATCCGTTTCTGATTTGATGAATAAAACATCATGAAACTAACTCTTATCTTATTTGATGAATTCATGTCTCTTATTCATGGTTTCAGGAATGAAATAACAGATGCGAGTCATAAACTTTGGAAGAGTTGTTTTGCCTCTAATATAATGTTGTGTAATCATCTGATCAAGAACGGATTCAAAAATTACAACAGTGTAGTAAGTACATCCACCAGGTCCTATCACCGCTCTTTTTATCAACCCCAGGTTCGAATCCCGATGGTGGGTTTTATTTTTTTGTTTGCATTTAGAGTCGATAAAGTAGATTTGCCAGCTTCATGAATTAATTTTTCAGTTTCAGGAATTCAGCTCATGGTTTTAACCCGATTAAATCATGATTTCATTGCGGTGGAAAAATAGCTCATGATATCATGAATATTGTTCATGGTGTATATTCAGAACACAAAAACACAACATATGCATGCAATCATGACAGGTTTTTCTCATTTTAAAGAATACATTATTTTCCGTGTACGATGTTTTATAAAGGGAGGTAGAGAAATAACTTTGGTTGTAGCACTTTTATGGTATTGGAATAAAATGAATGTGTATTGGCAAATCAGCGTCAGGTTCAGTACATGGGAAGTTGTTTCTATTTAATCCTGTAGAAGACAAGTAGTGAACAAAATACTGCAGAATAAAGGGTGTCCCACATCAAATTGCACCACAGAAAAAACGCTGTAGAAAATTACCTAGTTGACCGATCTTTTTCAAACTTTGAAACATTAAAAACTAGCTCATGAGTAAGCTTTTGGCATATTTATTTCTTTCATCTTCAATATTGTAACCATAACCGTACGCTCGAACCTTACGCTTAACTCCACTCATTAGGTTCTGTACAACATCTGGCTACGGCTTCTTCTGTACGGAAACCCATTTTTTCTTCATGTCTTTCTCAAATTTGTCCTCTTTGGGATGCTTCTGTAGAGCCTAACGACTGTTCCAGAAAGTATAAGCACACCTTATTTTAACGGTCACTTTGAATATAATGAAATATTTCAACATGTTTTGTCAGCGTCCATTTGTTTGCACATTTCTGAATGACAAAGCATCAAAAAAGTGCTCAGTTTTGTGTTACCTATCAAAATGCGCGGTCTTACTCCGGAACAACGAAAAAGTATCGTGCACAAATGGTTCACTGTGAGCGGACTCTCCTTGAGAAAATTGGCCAAGGAAGAGGCTATAAGCGTCGGAGCTTTACGATCTGCGATTCGAAAATATAGAGAACAGTGTACGTTTGAAGATGCACCGAAGAGTGCACTGTGGGACGAAACGCCAAAAACACGAACTTTTTACAATAACTCGTAAAAACGTATTCTTAACATTTTGGTGTCTTCAGATGAAAATTTTCAAAAAATACAACGCATTTAAAAAAGACAGATTTTAGTTCGCAGCTTCACCACAGGCGCCGCTGCAAACTTGATTTTTTTTTTAAATGAAGAGATAGAGAGTTAGTGTCTTCAGCAAAGTTGTAGATAATTTTAATACAAACAACATTGCTGAAAACATCAACCTTCTATCTGGTCACTGTGCCGAGGTACGTGTTTTTTAAAATGGCGGGCCTTGGAAACTAGTTTTTTGTGATTATATAATAAATGTGCAGTTTTAGGTAAAAATAATGTTCTGCAAAGTTGTACAAAAAATCAAAATACACATTTTTTCTATACTCACCTTACGTCTAAAACCTTTATGGGAGAAGTTATAGTAGTTTTATTGTGAAAAATATACGTTTTTCATAGCCCTTTAGCTGGCGGGGATGCAAGTGGATGCACATGAAACCTCATAGGGTTCAAAATATAGGATGTATTATAGCATATTATGTTGGTTTCATGTGTATCCATGATTATCCCCAAGGGTGAACCTGTGTTCTATGAAGTAGCGAATATACCATTAAAACTATCATAAATGCTAATACTCCCAATTTAGAACCCTATTATCGTGAAGAAACTGATCTAATTCTAGTATCTTTATTATTTATTAAACATTATTCGAAACATGCTACTATTCAGGACCGATTCAAGAAAATTATTTATCTATATAAAGAAAAAAAATTTTAACCAATCAAAAAAGTTCTCAATGTTGTTCAGAAAAGTCATGGTCACAGTAGTCATTGCTCAAATGAGTGAAAAAGTGAATTATTCTTAGTTTGTATAACAATGGTTTATTAATGCGTATTCAAAAATGAAACTTGATTCATTCAGAGCTCAATTTTTATAGATCTTTAGTCTTGATCTTCATCACTGCTTTCTTCCTCAAATTGATCTCTGAAAGCCATCAGATCTTTAGCGTCCTCAGAGAGTTCCATGTCAGGCTTGGAACAATCATTTCTCAAGCTTGTAAGATACGGATCAGAAGACTCTAGGAGCCGGTGCAGTAAATCTAGATTCACAGCTGTTCTGGATTGTTTTCTGGTATGATCCCTTCGATACCTGTATTTAAATTATGGAAGAAATAAAGGTATTTTTGCAAATAATAATAGTTTACCTCTTTATATCCTTGTTCCGACTTTCCTGCGCTTCTTCTGATAATTCGCCGATCGGAACCAAGAAATGTTCGATCACATGAGCACCATGGATCAAAACTTTGTGAACAGTCACCGGCATGTAGTACCAACCGTATTGTTTCACAAGCTTCTTCGCTGTTTCCCGACAGTAATCGTCAAATTTCTGCACGTTGATTTCCATGCCCGATGCCAGGGTTTCCAGAATGATGGCACACCGTTGTATAAGTTCCAAGTTCACCTTGGTTACTTCGGCCGACTGCTCCGGGTTTTGAAAAAATCTACGGGCGGTATTCCCATCATTGGAAGTGCCTGCTCCTCCTGCACGAGGTTGATCCACAATGAGCCCCATCTCAGTTCTGAATTTTTGTTGGATCTGCTTCTTGTTTTCCTTTACGATAGCCACATGCTCACTGGGGACTCTCCATTTCTTCACCGGTAATTTGTATGCCAAATGTAAGAAAAACTCAAAAAAGTTTATCTTCGCGTGCAACGGTGATAGACCGTATTGAAACGCGCTTGTATCCTCCACCTTGTTGTAGATGCGATCCAAGTTATTCATTTCAGTTGGTGTTGCTTTGCAGATGTAACACCTTTGCGTTGATGTTGTGGACGTCATCGAATTGATAGCTTTTCCGTCTACCATGGTCAAGTACATGTTGAATTGTACTTTGACCGTTCTTCCATGTATGTCAAAGACGAGTGGAGTAAGTTTGTCAATCTGCTCAACGATGTACTCTTTTTCTTGTACTGTTACTGAAACAGTCTCGTTTACATACTGGAATCTGATTGGCCTGCATAGTCGGGTAGAAGAAGGACGTTTATTCAGGAACAGTACTTTTCCGTTCGATACAGCTTTTATCGGCACCATTGATGTCACGAACACACTTTTGTCGGAAAATGTACCATCATCTTCTTGAAATTTCATTTTGTACTCGCTGAGGCCTGAAGTCCCATCGAAACCCCATTTCACGGTCAACACTACGCTCAGTAGTTCCTCATCCGTGAAATTGTCCAACAATTCTACGTTCGCCTCCACTATCCTTCGCGCAGTGTGTGACAGCAAAGGCTTAAGTTTGACCTCTGCAGATGTCTCAGTTACTATTAAGACACTTTTCTCCGGATAGCAACTTTTTTTCGCCTCTGTTATCTTGTAGTATGACGGGTAGAGGGCTGCATTCCTTCTAATTGACCCCATCCGCAACTGAAAATACTGATTTTTTGTCAAATTTAAATCAAGTATCAACGCCAATGCTTCTGCTTTGGAGTATGGTTTGAGAGGTTGACATGCTGAGCGATTAGCTGTTAGCAATTCCGTTGCTTTTAATACATAGCCCTGCGTTACAGCTTTTACGACGGTAGCAGCATCCTTCTTTCCATCCTCCCTTAGTTTCATTTGAGTAGCGTAAGCTAGTTCATCCGCTTCGTACTGTGCTCTCAACTCAGCTGTTTTTCGGCGCTTGAGAATTTCACTACTTTCTTCGAAGGACAGTGGTTTTCTGCCGCACTTGCCTTTTGAAGATGAAGTTGGAATTAAATTTATAATATTAGGTTGCAACTTGAACGGGCTATTGAAGTATTCAGTCTGGCAGATACGGTGATCATTTCGGTAATGTTTAAGCCAAAGTTTTTGGAAGTACTTGCACAGAGAAGAAACAGAACTACGAACTTCTGTAGCAACCTCTTCTTTACTATCCGGCTGGATTCCGTAAGCCGAAAAAACTTTCTCACATACCAAATTCAATTTTTCTTTCTGTTCTCCATCGCAGTTTTTCCATATTAAATAGAGCTTTTTTTTATCAATCCCATCTGCAATATTAATAAGAGAAGCATACATTTCTCGACTCAACAAACTTTCTGTACCAGTAATATTGCGCATTGCGCACTGCATAAGTGCGACTATAAGTGCGTAAATGCTAATAAAAGTACGCTTTTAGCGAATAAGTCCTAGGAAGACTCCAAGACGACTCATCGTAAAAACCCATTTTTATAAGCGATTCCGCACTTATGATGAGATCAGTTAGAAATGTAAAATACAATACAAACTCATTATCCATGTGAGGACTGAAATCAAGACAACTTTATCGATTTTTCATTACCTGTTATGTCAGACATTTTCTGTACTTGAAACGCACTTTTATCAACACACAGTTTGAACGGTTTGCACTTTTTCACCTCATTTCTCGCGATCCACAATCCACAGAGAAGTAAACTCTTTCGGCTGTCAAAAAACATTTGACAGGTGCGTATGAGTGTGTGTTGGTGTGAGTGCAAGTGCATGAATAGAAGTAAGAGAGGATGAAGTGAGGGGTGAAAGGATTTCCTTGAATTGTGTGTGAAATATATTGAATTTTTAAGAGTATTGTCATAAGAGCGCGTGGGCCTTGGTATCTGCACAACTCAATAGCAACAGTTACGCATAAAATTATAAAAATATACAAAACATACAAGTTTTTACACGATTATAGGGTTCTAAATTGGGAGTATTAGCATTTATGATAGTTTCAATGGTATATTCGCTACTTCATAGAACACAGGTTAACTCTTGGGGATAATCATGGATACACATGAAACCAACATAATATGCTATAATACATCCTATATTTTGAACCCTATGAGGTTTCATGTGCATCCACTTGCATCCCCGCCAGCTAAAGGGCTATGAAAAACGTATATTTTTCACAATAAAACTACTATAACTTCTCCCATAAAGGTTTTAGACGTAAGGTGAGTATAGAAAAAATGTGTATTTTAATTTTTTGTAAAACTTTGCAGAACATTATTTTTACCTAAAACTGCACATTTATTATATAATCACAAAAAACTAGTTTCCAAGGCCCGCCATTTTAAAAAACACGTACCTCGGCACAGTGACCAGATAGAAGGTTGATGTTTTGAGCAATGTTGTTTGTATTAAAATTATCTACAACTTTGCTGAAGACACTAACTCTCTATCTCTTCATTTTAAAAAAAATCAAGTTTGCAGCGGCGCCTGTGGTGAAGCTGCGAACTAAAATCTGTCTAATTTAAATGCGTTGTATTTTTTGAAAATCTTCATCTGAAGACACCAAAATGTTAAGAATACGTTTTTACGAGTTATTGTAAAAAGTTCGTGTTTTTGGCGTTTCGTCCCACAGTGCACTGCTTCTTTCCTATAATAGGTATTTGTGAATGCTGTCAAATTTTAATCTGCATCCTGACGGAACCTACCTTGCACTCAAACTATATTCTAGTGAATATTGCGGTGCATGTTTCACCAAACGCTGCCATGCTATGCGTCTTGTAGCCAACTCGGAAGAGGGGATGCAGTTCTGATACAAACCCAAATCGCATTAAACTGGCAACCCTGTAGCCTTTCAATTAAGTAAAAGTGAACAATAGATTGCGAGGTTTTGTGGCCCAGAAGAAAGGAAACGAGTCGGTAAAACTAAACTGGAAACTATTTACACAGAGTCATAGAAGGAAAGCACTTTGATCACGCCAAGGACACTTCCCAATGTGGCAGTTCCCCACCCACCTTTAAGAACCAGTTTGCTCGTCGGAAGCCCCTAAACCAAGTGAACAGCCATCGTCTCCGTTGAATTATAAAGGAATATAAGTTCATCATTTACACCGTTCCTCAACCGATTTCCCACTCCCATCCTAGACAATCGATTCCAACACCCATCGGAATGATGAAGATGAGCAAACGTCGGACAAAAGGGGTTTTCCACCATCTATTCATTTTTCTGTTTACTGGATGATGATGATGATTGAAGGTCTGGCCCGTTTCCGAAATGACTGTGTAAATATTGCGTGCCCGATGGTCACCGCACTGCGATAGTGGTGTGAGAGCACACAGAAAATAGTAAGATAATTGTAATATGTTTTCAATGGAAAGTGATCCCTCACCATTGGCCGAAGGAACGTCCGATAATGTGTCAATAAAGTTTCATGGTTGTTCGTGGGAATTGCGGCTCAACCTGGATCAGTGAAGGATTTTACAACCCCTTCGGGGGAGGAAACACACAGAGTAAATGGTATCGTTCGTTCGGATACAGGTCAAGGAGACTCCAAACCGCATCATCATGATACAAGTGGGAATACACTATCCGCACCGGTCGTAGAATTTCCACTAGATTTGTCATTCGAACGCTTAAGCGTTTGAAAGTCGCCTCGGGTTGCTTTGGGACCAATTCAATTTACAATAAACATCCTTCTATAAAAACTGACTTCTGACTTCCTTCACCTCGCCAGGGGATAGAAAGTCCGAAACGGTGTCTGTGAAATCATGATTTTTTATGACATGCTGGAAATGAAAAAAAACATGCAGCAATTCAAGCAATTCTATATGGCATTACAAATCGATCTGAGGTGACCTTCATTCAAAGTAACTTCCTGAGGCTGAAAGTCACATTATCAAGTAAAGAAGAAGAATACATTGTGTGGGTAAAAATTAAATCTTTTTGAATGAACAAACATAGGTAAGGAGTGTATCGAAAATAAGCTATCCACAAACTTTCTTTCAAATTATGTTGAAAACCGATATTTTATTCATACAAAAAATTGATCCTTTATTGTACGAGGTTAAACTTGAACATAATGAAGACCGGATGAAATTTAAGTTATTCCTTCACGAATTTTCGAACTTTGGATCGAATGCTCAAGTTCCGGACAAGTGTTGCATCGCATTTTTTGGACGCTTGAGCCCAAATTTTTTTGAACCCCTGCATGTTCCCAGCTGCCTTACCAGTCTTCTTGAAGACCCTCTTCACGATTGCCAGTAACGTTCGATGGGTCGAAGCTGAAGGCAATTTGGTGGATTGATATTTTTCTCAACGAAATCTATACCCTTTTCCGCAGGCCAATTGAGAGTGGTTTTGGTATAGTGAGCCGACGCTAAATCCGGCCAAAACAGTGGAGGTGTACTATGCTTCTTATATAAAGGCAACAATCTCTTCTGGAGACACTCAGATCGATAGATTTCCGCATTTATAGTTCCGGTAGTGTAAAAAATGGTTGACTTCAAACCACAGGAACATATTGCTTGCCATACCAGTACCTCCCAAACGACGGCAGTAAAGTATTGTGGACTTGGAAGGGTTTTTGAGTCCTCCTTTACATAGGTCTCATCGTCCATCACTGCTCGCTTCTTCTGTTCTGCACTTCGTTTCGAGATTTTCTGCTTCTTGTAGGTCTTCAGGTGGTTTCGCCTCTTGATACGCTGGATCATCGTGACACTCGTTCCTGCTTTTTTGGCCAAATCACGTATTGACATTGATTTGTTCTTCATGGTTAGAGATACCACTTTCTGCTCCAGTTTCGGGTTGGAAGAACCGGGTTTTCTGCCTCTTCCCGTGTAGCTCATCCAAAGAATAGTGTTCCCCAAACTTATTAATGATGGTTTTAACACTCGCATGATGAATTCCAAACCGCTTCGCCAATTTTCGCTGTAGTAATACCCTTCTCACTTAGTCATGTGTCCAGAACCTTAATTTTTCACTTCCTTTTCAATACGCGACATTTTGAAAACGCAGAATTTGAACCGCACAAACAAGTAAACAAAAAAAGCTGACAGTCAAACGCACAGCAGTGCGGTGTTCAAAGCTTATAAAAAACCATCACAAATACATGCGTACAACGCAAATGTATGTGGATAGCTTATATTCGATACACTCCTTAAAGCATTTTTTTTGAAAAGACTTGATCATGAGAAGCACATCAGATGACCTGTTCAAATGTTAATCAGTACCCTTTCTTTGAGATCTTATTGAAAATTTTATACAGGGTCAACACGCATCACGGAAAACGCTGTACACTCTAAGATCAGTTTAAACAAATATGTGTGAAGAATACTCATAATCGCGAAAAGTACACATACCCGTTTATGGGTACGTTATCAGTTATATATGGTGGAATATATGATTCGGCAAGCGATCTGCTCATGTGGCAAGGATGGCAAGGATTGTTTACAGTGAAATGGTTTTCGGATGGCCACAGAATAGCCAGAATAAAACACGGATTTACAGCGAGAGAAAAACAACGTGTTGGATTTAATCGAGTTCACTTTTGTTGTGATTTCTACACCATTACAGTAATGGATATGAGATAAAGGACACCAGAGTGGCATTGATGGAAATGATAGTAAACACTACTTGCTAATAGGGGTTGTTTCCTAACGCCACTGTTCAACCGCTACAATTAGCTAGTCCAATGCCAGCGCAATGTTGTCAAAAGGCTGCCACAGGAAGACTCTTTGTCAGCATGTCGGTTTGCTGATCTACTGGAGACAGATCTTCTTCTGTCACACCATACCTTACCAATCAGGCTAAAGCAGGCGTGGCCTCTGCTGTACACAGAAGTTATCTCCATTTTATTCGGTCCATGGCTATTACTCGCCAGCCTCGCTGTCTGCGGACTCTTGTGAGGGCAATTTTATGGATTTCATTTCGTCGAAGCTGTTCGAAACTTTGATTTTTCTTGACTTCTATGTATGGAGCTAAATGCTGGACAAACTGGAGAATACCAAAGGATTAACCGTGGACACTTTTATGAAACGTTTGGTGACATATATTGATATGCCTCAGTATATTATGCGGCTTTAAATAAAGGCAAAGCGAGAAAGATTTGAACATAAATTAGTTATGCGAATGTTAAAGATATACCAAGCAAGAAATAAATAAAGTTCAGGCTTTTCATTTTTGTGACAGGAATTCTCACTCACCCTGTAAGTCAGTCAGTACAACATTAGGTCATATGAATAATGTGAGTAAAAGCGTTTACTTTGCTCAAATGCGTTCGTCAAACCATTTACTTGAGCATTTTCTCACGTCGATATGACAAAAGCAAAATGTTGAGTGTTTACTTTTTGAACATCCAAATCCATATGAATAAAAAGAATAATCTGAGTAAATGCTCACAAAATGTTGAGTCATCTATAGAGCATACTCAGTTGAAATCAATTTTCCATGTTACAATTTAAAACGATGATTATTTCCCGCTGATCAATGCAACCTTGTTTTTCGATGCCGAATATTATTCAAAAATGTTTGTTTTATTCTATACCTCATCTGCTTTATTTATCATCAAGATGAATATTTGAAGTATATTTAAGGATTTTAACCCCAATGAAAAACAATAAAGGTTTTGAAAATCTCGAACTAATATTTTTGAAAAAGGTTGTGAAAACATTGGGTCAAATGTTTTCGTCTGTCAACGTTGAATTTTTATGACAATTCCAGTTACAATCTGAACCAATTATGGATCTATTCCGGATCCATTACGGATCCAATCCAAATCCAATCCAAATGCAATCTAAATCCAATCCAAATCCAATCCAAATCAATCCAAATCCAATCCAAATCCAATCCAATCAATCCAAATCAATCCAAATCCAATCCAAATCCAATCCAAATCCAATCCAAATCCAATCAAATCAATCCAAATCAATCCAAATCCAATCCAAATCAATCCAAATCCAATCCAAACCAATCCAAATCCAATCCAAATCCAATCCAAATCAATCCAAATCAATCCAAATCAATCCAAATCCAATCCAAATCCAATCCAACCAATCAAATCAATCCAAATCAATCACAATCCAATCCAAATCCAATCAAACCAATCCAAATCCAATCCAATCAATCCAAATCAATCCAAATCCAATCCAAATCCAATCAAATCCAATCCAAATCAATCCAAATCAATCCAAATCCAATCAAATCCAATCCAACTCAATCCAAATCAATCCAAATCCAATCAAATCAATCCAAATCCAATCCAAATCCAATCAAATCAATCCAAATCCAATCCAAACTCAATCCAAATCCAATCCAAATCCAATCAAATCAATCCAATCCAATCCAAATCCAATCCAATCCAATCCAATCAATC
This sequence comes from Aedes japonicus, assembly GCA_034211315.2. Taxonomy (NCBI): domain Eukaryota; kingdom Metazoa; phylum Arthropoda; class Insecta; order Diptera; family Culicidae; genus Aedes; species Aedes japonicus. The sequence continues at coordinate 24,566 of JASCZW010007443.1, read as the reverse complement.
CAACCAATCCAAATCCAATCCAAATCAATCAAATCAATCCAATCCAATCAAACCAATCCAATCAATCCAAATCAATCAAATCAATCAAATCCAATCCAATCAATCCAAATCCAATCCAAATCCAATCCAAATCAATCCAAATCAATCCAATCAATCAAATCAATCCAAATCAATCAAATCAATCCAAATCCAATCCAATCCAATCCAAATCCAATCCAAATCCAATCCAACCAATCCAAATCAATCAAATCAATCAAATCAATCCAAACTCAATCCAAATCCAATCCAAATCCAATCCAAATCCAATCCAAATCCAATCCAAATCAATCCAAATCCAATCCAAATCAATCCAAGGTTTGGGTTGTTTAGAGATAAAAACACTGACAACATCTTTCGCAATCCCAACATTAAATTGAAGCGCTTTTTCAATTTTCGGTTGGATTTTTTTTAATTTTTTGTGCAAGTTTCAAAAGATCAAACGGTTTTCAGTTGTCCAACGAAATGATACTTAGTAACGGAATTGAAATATAAAATCCCGTTAACTTCCCGAAATGTAACCTTTAAGATTAACATTTTCGATTTGGCTTGAATGGTTTGATGGTTTGATTTTAATCCAGTGATAAAAATTCAACAATTTTGAAACTGAAGACAGTTTGACAGATGCTCTGAGTTGTAACCTAAATCAATTAACTTCCTGTTATGCAAACGAAAATGTAGTAGAGATAAAAATGTCCTCACAACAAACAACTTTTCATACTCTCGCGTGTATGGACTATTATCAGAAGCATCAGATAGCGTTCTTAAGTTTGTGCTGAAAAAATACGGGGAAGCCAAGCGTGTTATTCGAAGTTTTTTCCTTGTGTAGCATCATTTCGGCATGTTGACAGATGTACGAGCTGTGTGAATGAAGAGTTAGTGCCCGTTATTGGAAGGGGACCATATTGTATTATTGGATTGAAGACAACTTTATTATTTACATCAAAAGACATAAAATAAATACCTACCCTGAGCGAAAGAAAAGGAATTAGCCTAGAGAAAACAACAATGGGAAGTACTAAGCCATGGTGAAAAATTTGAGAACGTTGTACAGCAGAGTGATAGCGGAAGCAGTACGTACTCTGATCTGGTGTGTACTGGACGTGCATTCGCTGAACAGTAGAGACAAGGATGCTGGAAACGAAGTGTTGAAGAAGAGTAGACGTTTATGGACGCTGTGAAAAGTCGCGAAGAGAAAACAAGTTATCTAATATATTTCATCATCTGGATGACACTGCTTTGAAAAGTTATTTCAGTCCAGGAAATCGGTATAAACTTAATATATTTTGTTTCGTTATTAACGTCACATTTTCGTCGTAGAAAAAACGATTAAATTAGTTCAAGAAAAAGTTGTCGAACACTTCTAATTCTCCTTCAATATGGTTTACATCGCATCTAAATATTGATTTTTTTTTTTCCAACTGTTAGGTTAGTGTTCAAGATGCATTTTCCCTGTAATTAATGGGGTAATTTATATGTGTCACCAATGCATGAACTTGTATAGTCTGTACACAAACTAGTCCGTTTCTGTTATCATGAATAAAAAATCATGAAACAATCTCTCATTATTTTATGAATACGTGACTCTTATTCATGGTTTCATTATTGAAATCACAGATGCGAGTCATGAACTTCAGAATCGTTGTTTAGCCTCTATGCTAAAGTTGTGTATTCAGCTTCATTAATCAATGACCTATTGAAAAATCACTAAAGTGTAGTAAGTACATCCACCAAGTACTATTATAGTTCTCCACATCAGCAGTAGGTTCGAATCCTAACAGTGGATTTTTGTTTTTTTTTACATTCAGGGTCGATAAAAAAGGTTTACCTGATTCATGAATAATGTTTTCAGTATCAAGAATTCAGTTCATAGTTCTGATCCGATGTGTTCATGATATAATTGCGGCTTAGTTCATGACATCATGAATATTCATACATTAATTGTTATTTTATATATTCTCCGTGCGAGGAGTAACGATTATGATGTTGAAGGAGATGTTCGCTCATCACCATGAGGCACCAAGAGTGAACAACAATGTTTTTGGCTAGAATTGAAAGATATGAAGAGAAAGTTTTTGATAGTTCCGCTAGTGTGCGGCAGGCTCGGAAACATAGCAGATGTTTTAGGAAAATTGAGCGAAAAGGGCATGTGTACAGTGGTACTCGAACCAACGACATTTTTGCCTAACATCCCACTGCGGGGTAGGTTAAAGCACGGACTAAGTCCGCCACTTCAACAGGCAAAAATGTCCGGTTGGAAGACGCTCATGTACCACTGTGGCTTGTATAGTTATTCTAGCGATCTATTGTGTGCACTCTGTTTACTGATGCGCACATGGGAGAGGAACTCTCTCCTTTTTTGGGTTTGTTTTGATTCGCACCGACTGACGATCACTAAAGTTTTTGCCTGTTGAAGTGGCGGACTTAGTCCGTGCTTTAACCTACCCCGCAGTGGGATGTTAGGCAAAAATGTCGTTGGTTCGAGTACCACTGTACACATGCCCTTTTCGCTCAATTTTCCTAAAACATCTGCTATGTTTCCGAGCCTGCCGCACACTAGCGGAACTATCAAAAACTTTCTCTTCATATCTTTCAATTCTAGCCAAAAACATTGTTGTTCACTCTTGGTGCCTCATGGTGATGAGCGAACATCTCCTTCAACATCATCATGAATATTGTTAATTGTGCACATTCATAACACGAGAACACAACATATTTATGAAATCATGAGCTGTTTTTCTCGTATAGAAGAACACATTACTGGACATAATGTTAAATTAACTACTTGACTTGAACTCGAACCATTTGTGACAGAAAAAAGATTGTGTCTGAGGATTGTCAAATACAGTGTTGTCAGACACCGGGTCAAATGAGATTTTAAGCTTGCTTTTAAAAAAAATGATTATGTTTGGCACGACCCATTTAATCAATCAACCAGTAAGAAGCTATTCGACAACAACATACTATAGAAAAACAGAATTGTAAGTGACGAGTGCGGAAAATTGTTGTCAAAGAAGTGAGTGGGCCTGACATGCACTTATTTCGCAGCTTGTTTGTGTTTATCTATAAGTTAAAAGCTGTTCAAATCCGATTTTTTAAAGTTTTCTTACCATCTACATTATTTTGATATATTTAACTAATCATGTTTTTTGTTGCTGCATGAAGCACGTAATCAATTACAATACACATGTGTGAAAATAGAAATATCCTTCTTATCAACATGTAACCCTAGGAGTGGACAGCATTTTCTGCTAGAACCAAAGATGGATAGGAAAAGTATTGATAGGATTGAAAGGCGGCATCCGATCTAGCACACAATCTGTTGCCTAACTACACCAGTGCTCAGTATCCAAGGGGAAGGGTACCGTTCTGACAGGCCAGATAGCCGCGCGCTCAATAGTGCTCGTATACCGGCACTGGCACAAATCAGTTCTAAATCTTTCAAACATGCCCTACGCTCAATTTCAACTTATTCTAATCAAAATTTAGCAACCTGCTGTTCCCTTACGACCTGTCAATACATCCTCTTAACATTTTGGTTCTAGCAGAAATTGCTGTCCACTCTTAGGGTTACATGTTGATAAGGATTTTTTAAATGTTTTATAACATGTTTTACGTCTTAATAATATTCAAGTTGTGAAGCACAATATTCGAATAAATTTTGATTACTAAAATTTCATTTTCCCACGTTTGACGTCATATCCCAAGTAACACATCTTCATGATTTCATGTTGAGTTAACTTCTTTATAACCAAATCTAGTCGGTTAAAAGTATTTCAAACCGTTATAAAACTTGTGTGTTGCTTGGGATGGGGCATCCATGCTCTTATGCGAAGTTTAACTTTGATTAAAACGCGGTGTGTTTGTGGAACAGTTTTATCGCAAATCGACGTTAAAATTATTTTCAACCCTCTATTTTCTTCAAACCGTCAGTTTATATGTGTTTTTTTTTCTCTTTGCAGTGTTGTCAGTGAGCTTAGAGAGCTATACGTGGCTGCAAAATAACTTTAGAAAGATGAAGCTTATATGAGGTAAGTATTGTGCTGAAAGAATTATACGGTTATGGAAATAATAAAATGAAACATCCTGGGCATTCCTCAGGAAGTAATCTATCTTACATTTTGCATAATATAAATGTATTCAAACGCCATCTTGATTTGAGATTACTTGAGATTGACTACTAACAAAATGGGGCACAGTACTATCTGTCAAAATTCGGTATAGTTTGAGCGGCAGCTAAGTATAACTTGTGAAGGTCAGTATTTAAGTGGCAAACATCCCAGCAAACACAAAATCGTATATGATAGCGGATATAAGTACAAAGTGAAGGAGCTATACGTACATGCGTCCGTTTGACTGCATGCAAAATGTACGTATATCGCCTCCACTTTGCACTCTTATTCGCTATCATATACGATCCTGTGTTTGGTGGGATAATAGGTAGGTATACTGAAAATTTCACTCACTTATGTGGCTGTTGATGACAATTGTCGATTGACTTACGGTTGTGTGTGAACAAAAGTAGATTTTTATAACTGCTAGTTTGTATGAAAGTGCTAAGGGTTTCATGAATTTAATGTTAGAATCTTACTCCCTCTTTTTGTTTACAAAATACGTCTATTTGAAAAAGTATTCGAGATATATTTTTTTAAAATGATGTTGAATTTTATAGAATGGGCTGTTTATAGTTATGTTTAATTTTATGTTTATGTTTATGTTTAATTTTATAGAAACATTGTGACACAGTCGAAACACGGTTGATAATAGCTACGAAATAAAGGTTAAATCTTCAAAGAAATCACAGAAACCATTGGTTGCCCACGTAATATGGTTAAAAACGCTCTGATATACCACAAGAAATTAGAAACACGAATTGAAGGAAATGGAAAACCAATGGTAGGGATGACAGCTGGATAGTTAAGTTGTTGAAAAAAGATGCTTTCATTTCATTTACAGTCATCAAAATGGAGCTTGGACACTGGACGTGGCAACTAGTACAATCTAGAACCGTTTGACCGTAAAGGAACGGAATCTCAATCCAATCCAATAGATAATCTTTGGAACGAGGTCCAGGGATATTGCTAATTTTAAACACAGAAACCGTGATGGTTTGTGAAAAGCGATACAAAAAGCTTGGTATGCATTTTCGAAAGACACATATCAGAAGCTCGTGGATTCTATGCAAAAACGTGGCGATTTCCAACCAAATACTAAAGACTGGACTCGGAAAAAATGAGACACACAAAAATGATTACCAAAAATTGATTTTAAATTGGATACTTCTCAAATTTTCTGGGATAAAACAACTATGTATTAGCTATGTTTTGGTTTAATTTATTTATTGAATTTCCTCCCCCAAGCTGAGTGCTAGTACATTTCTCTTAACACTGCTCATGAGATCTTGGGCAAGGCTTTGTCCATTTTCCTTACACAGTTTTCCCAGTTGTTCTTCAAAGCTTCAAAGGTTTTGAATGTTTTTCCGCTTTTCTTCAACTTCTTTTTCATTATCGCCCATAACTTTAAGATCGGACTATCTGGTGTATTTGGCGGGTTCGTCTCTTTCGGGACCACATTAACGGCCTTCACTCCGTACCAACCCATTACAGGCTTGGCGTAATGGCACGAAGCGAGATCCGGCCAGTACAGCGTGGGACCACGGTGAGAGCGGAGGAAAGGCAGCAAGCGCTTCTGCATTCCTCTCGATAAATCTGCCCGTTTATGGTGCCGGTTGTAACGAACGGCTTGCTGTACCGTCCGCACTCGCAGCTCGCCTGCCACAACAGGTACTTCTTCGCGAATTTGTCCATGTTTCTCTTCCGGAACTTTTCCGGAACCTCTATGCGGGACGTACCGACAAAAAACTCGAGGCCGAGGATTTATTTGGTTCCCGCCTTGATATATGTATCGTCGTCCATGACGAGACAGCCTGATTTGACCAGCCACTCACGGTACAGCTTCCGCGCACGCAATTTGGCCACCGTGTTTTGCTTGTCAGTCCGGTTTGGCGCCTTCCTGACCTTGAAAACACGTAGCCCAGCCCGCTTCATGGTCTGCTGGACGAACCACTTCTACGAATTGACCTTTTTGGCCAAGTCTCGGGTGGAAAGGTTCGGGTTATTCTTAAAGTACTGCCTTATCTTCCGCGCCTTCTCTGGGTATTCCGTTTCGGTTTTCGGCCGCTTCCAGCGCACCGTTCGATAGTTTTCGTCTCCGGGGACATCTTCCCAACGCGGGACACGGTGGAATGGTGGATTCCAAGCCTTTTGCCGATCCATCTATGTGACTGACCAGGATTATCGATTCACAGGCGATGATCTCGACTATGGACCGTCCAATGTCCACTTGTTTTAACGTTCCACTCGAGTTCGTTGTCTTTGCGGTGCTCGCAGTGTAGTTCTCGGCTCCGATTTGGCACAACTATTCCGTCGGACTCACTGTCAATGGCAGACACCTAGGCCGTTGCCCGCTCGATATCCGAAAAGCCACCACCACGTAATGAAAACTTTTACCTACTAGTCGAAAGAAGTTCAATTGTCGCATAAATATAGGTAATGACATGGAAATTGGAGAATTTGAATATTTGAAAATATACAAATCGCTTTTACGTTTATCACTTACTTATTTGCACGACATTCTGCCCGAGAAACGTTCCGTTTTCTCAACTAACTAGCTTGTATCCCGTCCATAGATTTGAGAAGAAACAGAATCCTCACCTGAAGGATCTCAATAAGGTCGGGCAACCTCAACGTTGGATGATGGTCTCCTTATTTTTTCTTGTCCCCTGTTCAGCTGTTGAGATAGATGGACAGATCGTTCAGCCTTCCTTATATTTCTAAGACAGATCATCGAATCTTATCGATGATGGAAAGTTCGTCAGAAAACATCTAAAAATCACAATTTTTTGAACAGGACATAGCCCAATTGATTACCGTTGAGCAAACCAGCATCAACGTTGAAAGTTTTTAAACGGGAATTTTTGAGGAAGATGGACAGATCATTTCAGATATTTCAGACAGGTATTTTCTGACAATCTTCACGAAGAAGATCGAGAAGTTGTATCGATGTAGCTTCAGACACCAGACCCTCTTGCCAGCCATTGAAGAGATGACCCTTTTGAACGTTCAACCAGGCCATGATTGATGTCGTTCCAATTGACCTGTTTCTTTTTAAAGTTTACTCTTGGGACAGAATTGTGGTCAAGCGGACTTAGCAACAGAATTAATTTTAGCTTATTCTTAAAAATTTTAGTCAATTTCCAAAACGGGTTTGTGCTTCAGGGAGAGAGTGGATCTTTATGTCAAAATACTTATTTCTGAGATCGTCCATCATCCATTATTTTGACTCATACCTCATGCGTTAAGTAGCATAGTAGGAAAAGAAGGTTGCAGAAATGCAATATGAAGCAAAATTTATAAAAGAAGGTGTCAGTGATACAATTAGACACCAACGTCAAAACGAAATTCTCTTGCTGGCTTTGCGTAGAACGATGCTTCTTTGATATGGCGGGTAGCTTTGCTATTTTGTTGAGCTTTAGTAATAAATAATCATTTCACTTTTACTATAGTACTTTACTGGTTGACTAATAACTAGTTTAGGTACCAGGTGGAACGAATAATTATTTACCCTGCCCTTTGGTTCAGAAAGGGGTACGGGCGCGTTCTGCCGAGTTGGTCGTGGCAGATGTCGTGTGTGAATAGGCTGCCACATCAACGTTCAAAAGTGCCGGAACCAAATGAACAGCTTGTAATGATCACTTGAAGATGCGATGGGGGATCAAAATACGCGAATCTGTTTAAATAAGCAATAATGGTAATGTAGAAGGAGATGTTCGCTCATCACCATGAGGCACCAAGAGTGAAGAACAATGTTTTTGGCTAGAATGAAAGATATGAAGAGAAAGTTTTGATAGTTCCGCTAGTGTGCGGCAGGCTTGGAAATATAACAGATGTTTTTAGGAAAATTGAGCGAAAAGGGCATGTGTTTTGCCTATTGAAGTGGCGGACTTAGTCCGTACTCCAACCTACCCTGCAGTGTTATGTTAGGCAAAAATGTCGTTGGTTCGATTACCACTGTGATTACCTCATGGTGATGAGCGAACATCTCCTTCTACATCAAAATCGTTACTCCTCGCACGGAGAATATATAACATAACAATTAATGCAATAATGGTTGTTGGAATTAAATGGAAATTATTAATCTTTCTTCTCTTTTTCTAGGTAATCGATTCTGCCTTTAAAATTTTTCAACACAAAATTGAAATTGTTAGAACGTTAAAATGAGAACGTTTTTGCGTTAACGTCTTCCGGACTAACTAAGATTGAGGGCTTATTCAAACAAAGGTCACATTTGGTCGGCATTCCACTAATGATGTTGAGGAAGAACAGTTGTTATTAGAGTTCTAGTATCAATTGAATTCATCGTCATCAAAAGTCTTTAGCACTCAACCCCCTCAGCTTGAGTATCCATTGATGAGTCTAGTTAAAGAAAATGAACCTTAATTTACTGTTCGGGTCATTATCTTCTTCTTAAAGCTTTGTTCATCTGACAGTAATGTATTCGCAACTTCTCATAAGTACTGTTGCCGAAGGCACATTTCATCTTCATAAGGTCCATTAGCACCGTGTGCTGTGCTTAGCGCAGCAACGGACAATTTCCTATTCAGGCGCATTTATGAAAGTAAATTCCACCCATCTTTTCCTGATCCCATATTTGCAGAGGATGCATACTGGATAAATCTAACTGAAAAAGCGGAAAAATACCGTAATATAAATTTAGCTAATGAAAGTCAACTGTGACAAAAAAAATTTAAAAACAATTGAATAGGGTATATATCCCATACCTTAGCCTAATATGCAGCGGCCGGTTACATTTTTCATTGTTACTCATAAAGTAATTGAGCTATAAAAGATATTCAACTAGTTATTTGCATGCAAAGATAAGCTTAATAGGACGCTTTTTATTTTAAACTACGACAAACTAAACAACTAACTTTATTAAGACGAAAACTTTCGAGAAATATGGATGTCATGTCGGTCTATAATCATCATGTTGATGCAACATGATGCAGCTTCGTCCCATTTGATAGTATTTTTTATTAAATGCAATGATCGTGCAATTTTAAACAGTTCTTCACTCTACCCAACATTTTTTTTGCCTTTTTATATCAAAAGAAAAACACGGAAAACCCTTCATTAACTTTGCTGTCTCAAATATGCGAGGGATCAAATGGGGTAAATGTCTTTCAAGTGGAAGATCGGTGAGTGTCCAAATCTGTCATTTTTCTTCTACATAATGAATACCTAACCTAACCAATCAGACCAAGGCCAAGGCATAGCTGTACCTCGCCAGCCTCGCTCTCTGCGGAGGGTCCACCGGTCGCCTTTTACTTGATCGATCCACCTTGCTCGTTGTGCGCCTATTCTGCTTGTACTCGTTGGTTCGTTTTTGAGAACCATTTTAACAGGGCTGTCGTCCGACATTCTTACGACATGCGCAGCCCATCGTAGTCGACCGATTTTAGCGATGTGTACGATGGTAGGTTCTCCCAGCAACTAATGCAATTCCATCTGCACTCCACCGTTCAAAGCCACCAAGGTCCTTCACTAGCAATGTCCATGTTTCGTGGCCGTAGAGAACTACCGGTCTAATTCATGTCTCGTAGATATACATTTTTGTAGTTCAGCGAACTTTCTAGGCGTCCTTTGGAGTCCAACGTAAGCACGATTGCCTTTGTATTTCGCTGCTGGTGTCGTTATCGGCGGCCCTGACAATATTGCCAGCTCCAGAATAATGTCAATGTACCCCGAAAATCTGGGCTTACTGGTATTGTCAACTCAAATGAAACCTAAAACAAATGCTCAATTGAACTTATTTACATCGACTATTACTTTCAATGCTGTGGAGCTAATATTCGTACTTGATGAATATAATGCTGACGTTAGCAAAGAAAAAAAATCGCTTTGTAAAGGGTAGCAATGGTTGCATTATCTTGCTCTCGTTTCTCTTTCACGCAAAAATGATGGATTGGATTTTTTTTATCGCTGTGTGCTTGAAATAGAAAGGTAGTGTAACTTTTTTTATATATATCTTTATTAGGGTGACTTTTAACCTCCTGGGCTAGTTCGTCACCTAGGTAGTGAAACTCATACATTAAATGAAAGAGAAATACATTGAATAAAAATAATCCTCTCTTCAGCATTTTTTATCTACAGTTTCTTTCTATCTCGCTCTCTCTCTCTCTCTCTCTCTCTCTCTCTCTCTCTCTGTATCTTTCGCTCTTTTTCATTTTCACTCATTCCCATTCTCAAGTAATGATGATTTACATTCATTACAATTGAAATCACCTTAATGGAAAGACTCAATTAAAATTTGTCATTCCACTGTTTTTACTTTCACACACAAGGAAACGAAAACATGTATTCCAAAGCTAAAAAGCAGTAGTATCGACAATGGATGGCTTATTTGTTTATGCACGGTAGAGGCATCTACAATTTGAAAGTGGGCATGTAAACTAAGCTCATCAGTAAAGATGCTCGGGGGTTGACGTTTGAATTGAGTTATCTCTAAATCACTATATCACAAAACATTGGGATTGTTTGAGCGGATTGAAGTTAATTTAACTATTGGGTATAGGAACAAGTCTTAACCGGTTGTTTAAAAAATAAGGACCTTGAAACTATAGAATCATAAACTTGCCAGAAGTTACAAAACGCTTCTAGAGACTCTAAGTTCCCGAGCAGAACCGAATAACTTGATAACTGGCCTTGGTATTTATGAGCTCTGATTATGAGGTAAAATACCTGAGAATAATACCACAAAATTGTTACCACAATGTTATGCGGATTCCGAATTTAGGTAAAACAATACCAAAATAGTACCTCTCAGGTGTTCCCAGGTATCCAGAATAATAAGTTTTGGTATTCGAGACAAAATTTTGCTTGCAATTCTTAGGTATTTTGCTTAGGTATTTTACATCTTAATCTGAGCTCTTTAATATCAAGACCAGTAATCAAGATCAAAATTAAGTATTCATTCGTTGTTGTATCCTGCTCGGGTAGTCACTCAAATACCCCATTTGGGTATTTTCGTAACTTTTTTGGGGATTAGAATCGGACTCGTGTCTTTGGCGCGAAAGGAATGGATTCTGACCACAACGTCGGGACCGCACCCCTCATTATATTTTTTTAATCTATGTTTTAAAAGAATAAAATACATTTTATATACATAGGTATAATATAAAACTATTTTAAACAACCGATTCAAATAAAAAAATAAAAGTTTTTGTTTTTTTGACATTCAGAATGATTTCATAAATATATTTCGGCATTGAGTCAATGTGACTAATAAGAGAAATTTACTATTAACCAAATTTTGTTTATTATCTGGATTTGATTTTGGTTTCTTTATTAGAAAAACTTTTAGCTGGAAGCCGAAGTTCATGATCTATTGAATAAAGCTTAAGTATGATTTGTTCACACAGAATACAGAATACAGGAGAAATATTCAGCTAAGCTTCCTTTTCACCGAATGCAAATTGCCGGGTCTTTCGTTTTATAAATGCCATAAGAAATTTTACAGTCTCTTTGTCCACTTTATTCACCACAGAACGCCAGGTTGCCTTGAACTGTTTCGCGCTCGCAACAGCTTTTTGAGTCTTTTTAAGGATCCGCTTGACGATGGCCCAATATTGTTCGATTGGACGGAGCCCAATCGTGTTGGGTGGGTTCTTGTCCTTGGACTCCACTTGAACGTTGCTGGCAGCATACCACAACGGAACAATTGTGTCGCTTCAGGAAAGGCAGAAGACGTTTCTGTAGGCACTCGCTCAGATAAATTTCCTGGTTGACGCTTCCGGTCACAATATAAACGTTGCTCTTCAAGTCACAGGTACAGATAGAATGCCACACAAGGTATTTGTTCGCGAACTTTGACAGTTTAATGTGCTTGAAAATATCTGCCACCTTTCCCCGTCCAGTTGCCGTATACAATTCCTGTCCAGCAAGCTGTTTCAAGTCTGCTTTGACGTAAGTTTCATCATCCTGTACCACGCAATCAAACGTCGTCAGCATCGTCGTGTACAACTTTCGCAATCGTACTTTGGCCGACGTGTTTTGTTTATCGTCGCGATTTGGAGTCACCACTTTCTTGTGAGTCGACAGTGTAGCTCGTTTTTGAACTCTATCCACGGAGGTTTTGGTTCCGCTCGAAGCAGCGGGCAATTCTTTTTGTCGTCGCTGTGACCTCCGGCTTTCGATTTTCCTCCGATCCAGCTTTCCTGGCTGTTAACAAACGTTTACCGGACACTTTTAATACGTTGGTAACAGTTGATTTAGTCACAATCAATAATTTCGCCGACTTGGCGTGAGAGTAGTTTAGATTTTCGCCATGTACGTGCAAAATTTTGATGCGTTGCTTCTCTTCCTTCGACGACATTTTGATAACTGAAGTGCTAATCTCAAAATCCAAATAGAGGCATGATTAGCACGCACGCACACATCTTTAAAATGAGGAGTGTGCAAAAATTGTTAATGCACGATGAAAGGAAAGGCGTCAAGTTTAAGTCGACCAAATTTTGGTCGAAACACCCTGTAGTAACTAATCGGTTGTTTGAAAATAACTTTTGGCGTGCACGGATGTTGTGTTTCGCGGAATTTGCACGCAACGTTCGTTTGAAGTCTGACAGAAATAATATTTACCCCCTTCGTTTCCTGGAATATTTGTACATAAGATAGTTAAATTGGTGTAGTTTTCTTCTTCTTTTTTTTGTTATTCGTTTGCTGTGATCCGATTAATGAAACTATTTTTTGAAGGAGAAGGGCAAACTAGGAAACTCCCCGAAGTATAATAAAAAAGAGGAGGTGTCCCCATTCGATTCCCTGGATTATTATCCATAAGATCAATTGATTTTCAATAGCTGGCCCTTCTTAACTGAATTCCGTCCGTTTTGTCGCTCGAATTTGTCCACTGTGAAACGATAGGTTTACTGTGCTGACATTCTTCGACGGGGGTGGTTTCGGTCTACCCCGAGTAAACACGGTAGGGGAAAGTTTTCCACTGGAGGTTTACTCTGTCCCAGCAATACTCAGAATAAACAAAGAAAAAGTGAAGGTTGATTGCCCATGGCAATAAAACTCGGACCTGGAGGAGGAGGGAGCTTTTTATGAGCAGTCAGAAGCATCAGTCAGACTGTCAGGCAGGCGTCTGTTTAGAATTTAATAATAAATTCATGTAAATTATAATGAACCGTTTACCGGCTGAGTAGGATGAGGATGCGATGGATACATAATGAATGTGGTCGTTTTATTGGGCGGTTTGTTAATGTTTCCAAAACTGTTTATGGATTGCGGCCAGGTTATTGCCCCGGGAGGCTAATCAAAATGGGCTCTACTAGATCATTTCAAACGTCAATTAACATTGCTTTTATTAAAAGTTCAATAGTGGTTGCAGAATATTTTGACAGCAGTTGGTGGAGTATTCACAAAACATAAATAAATCAGTGGTAACAATGTTCATTGGTTACATCGGCTGGATTCAAAGCGAGTTTTCTTTGCAATTAATTACATTCCAGATAACAAACCGTTTAAAGTACACATTAATTTTAACTCGCTACAGCTAGAACGAGTAATAACCTCTTATTAGTGAATCTGTTCGACCCACTTCTAATTTTCTGCTGATTACCCGCTAAATCCCCATTCTATAATTAACAAACCAAAGAAGAGTGATAAGCCAAACATTCGCAGCAAAAGACACAAAAGCAACTACCCGATCTGGAGAAGGAGCTGGCTTAATCTACCTTCTCGGAAAGATAAAATTCTTTCTGCTCTCGAGGATTGTTTAGCTGGCTAATTCTTTCCACCACCGCTCGGGGTTGGGATTCCGCAGAAAGGGTCAATAACCAGCAAGCGAAGCAAGGTGGAGGTGGAAGAATGTGGAGGGGCCTACACATTGGATCGCATTTTCCGAATGAATTGAAGCTGAAAGGAAAATATTGACTTTTGAATATTGTAACTTCACATCTATTCAGATGGGAGAAGTTGATGACTGTATTAGTGGGTCCAGCTTTTGAGCAAGCTCGTCGTCTACCATCAATGGGAAAGATTGAATTTTGTGGTACGATGGCTTTGATCACTGCGGAGTTTTAGCTTCCACGAGCTACCGAAACATTTGGAACTGGTAAGTATCTACCGAAGCATCCGTTCGTGTCGACCGTCAGAGAAGTAAGAGGACGAGCCGAGTTGGTTGTAAGCCTACTTCGATGCTTTTGGGAGCTTGTGGCAGAGGGTGGCTGTCAATGATGCCGGTTACATGGGGCAGTGAGCGACTAACATCTCTTATCGAGGGATATCGATATCGCACAATCACTGTACTGAAAATTAATTTTAGTTTATACTACGAAATCGAAGGTAGAACTAATGAATCTATTCGTTGTTGTCTGCAACGAAACTGATTTTTTGTTTTTAAGAAGATACCTTCGTCTCTTCTTATTTCTCCAATCTTCGAATTTATCTTCTTATTTGACTGCATAAATGACTGACACATCTCTCTAGGCCATGGTGACTCGTGAGAAGATACTTGAATAATGAGTGAGAAGTTATAACTCTCGAGAGTGCTCTAATTTTAATTTTGGAATAGATAAATTATTCCCGCCCATGCCAGCAGCAACACCATAATGTATGAGTACGATACAAGAGCAACAGCGATTGGCTGGGCTTCACGAAATTCATTTCGTGCATTATACAAAAAAGTGTAATGATTCAACGATAAACGACAACAAGTTGATAAGAAGTTGAGTTTTTTTTTGTCAATTTATAGTTATACATTTCTGAGAGATATTCGATTTCCTCAACTTTTAAGTCACCATGGATGCACTGATTAAGCTGAATAAAGGGTGTTCCGATCAAAACTTGATCAAATAGTAATGTGTGTGAGTCGATCAAAGTTTTTATTAATGAGTCAAATTGTTTTTCTTTTTCAAGTTCAGAATACAGGAGAAATATTCAGCTAAACTTCCCTTTTACCTAATGAGAATTGCCGGGTTTTTCGTTTAACACTTGCCATACGATTTTGTACTGTCTCTTTGTCCACTTTATTCGCCGCAAGAACGTCAGTTTGTCTTGAACTCACAACAGCTTTTTGAGTTTTCTTAAGGTTCCGCTTGATGATGGCCCAATATTGTTCGATTTGGCGGAGTTCTGGCGTGTTGGGAGGGTTCTTATCCTTGGGCACCACTTGAACGTTGTTGGCAGCATACCACTCCATGGCCTTTTTTCGTAATGGCTAGTTGCCAAATCCGGCCAAAATAAAACGGGACAATTGTGTCGCTTCAGGAAAGGCAGTAGACGTTTTTGTAGGTACTCGCTCAGATAAAGTTCCTGGTTGATGGTAAACGTTGCAATGTAAACGTCGCTCTTCAAGACACAGGTATAGATGGCCTGTATCACCAGATATTTTGTCGCGAACTTTGACAGTTTAATGTGCTTGAAAATATCTGCCACCTTTCTCCGTCCAGTTGCCGTATAAAGTTCCTTTCCAGGAAGCTGTTTACAGCCTGCCTTGACGTAACTTTCATCGTTCTGTACCACGCAATCAAACTTCGTCAGCATCGTCGGGTAAAACTTTCGCGTCGTGCTTTGGCCGACGTGTTTTGTTGATCGTCGCGATTTGGGGTCACCTGTTTCTTATAAGTCACCAGTCTAGCTAATTTCCACGGTTGAAGGTGCACCTCCCAGCATCTTAGTGACTCCCGGACGGAGAGGTTGGGGTTCCGCTCGAAACAGCGGGCAACTCTTTTTGTCGTCGCTGTGGCCTCCGGTTTTCGATTCCCTCCGATCCAGTTCTCCTGGCTGTTGAAAAACGTTCACCGAATACTTAATACGTTGGTTATAGCTGATTTAGCCACATTCATCTATTTCGCCAACTAGGCGCGAGAGTAGTTTGGAAATTCGCCATGCACGTGCAAAATGTTGATGCGTTGCTTCTCTTCCTTCCACGACATTTTGATAAATGAAGTGATAATCTCAAAATTAAAATAGAGGCATGATGTTACACGCACACATCTTGAAAATGAAAAGTGAGCTAAATTTTTCAATGTACGATGAAAGGAAATGCGTTAGGTTTAAGTCGACCAAATTTTGATCGAAACACCCTTTACATTATTGTCACTTTTTTCAAATGGCCTTAAATTAGGTCAATTGTGCCAATATACCTAGTTTTTCGACCTATATATTTATAGAACATAGTTATGTATGAAAATGTTATTGTATACTTTTTAAAAGGCGTATCCGAACCAAAGTATAAGAAACAAAATCTATATAGTAGTAGTTATAATGATTTTAACAGGGACTGACCAAAAGATCATATGTCAAAGTTGTTAACGGGTTTTAAAGTTGTTTAGTTTAGATTTTTTATTTAAAAATTGTGTTTGAGTAATGCATATGGTGCTTGCAATCGAATGCCTGAGGAAATAATAGAAATGAACTTTACGAAAATTGTTTTCAACGAGAAATCCAAGTGGTAGAACAAGATTGAATCTACAAATAGATCCAATATTGTGCTCGTAGACCCAAAGCTAATTCATATCAGTCGAATGTTTACATCTTTAAAAAAAAAGTTTTTCAACTGTTCGTGGTTCAAAACAAAAAACGACTTATTGCGATTATGAAGGCAAATGTATAACTAGTTGAATATTGTTTCCAGCTTAATTACGTTATAAGTTACAATTAAAAATGTATTCGACTGCTGAATATTAGGCTGAGTCAAGGGACATGTATCCTACATCTTTTACTTAAGCCTGTCCACCTGTGAGAATTTTACAGAAGAAAAATTCCCGTCCTAATCAACTATTTCTTATGTAGATATAACTCTATTATTGTGAAATAAGCAATCGGTTTTGTTAAATTATGGGTTTTTTTAGCTCCCGTTATTTTGGTGTTCGAAATTCAACGTGGACAGGCTTTAATAGCTGTCCAACCGAACGGCTCATTAAACTGTTTTGTTTTTCTAGCATCTTATACACAGAAAAATACAATTAATTCCTTTGTTTAATTTCAAGCCAAGGGAGGCGTAATCAACGAAATTGTTTGCAATATTTCATGCGCCATGCAACAATCATTGCAAATTTTCATACAACAGGCTAGATTAAGGCGTTTTCTGGCTTAAATTTACTTAAAATATCCCACTATTTTCTGCCAAATCTAGCATTCCTTTTATGTTTGTTAGTTAACGCAGAAAATTCATTGCTTCTTTTTATCTGTGTAGTGACCAAAGCGCACCAATAATTTACGAAAAATTAAACAACACTGGAAGAACTTCATGACTGTGGAACATCCAAACAACAAATTACACATAAAAGAACTTTGACATAACGACGCAGCCCATGATAGGAAAAAATATAGGACAAATTAAGCTCTAAGGTCTGTATCCACATTAATCGGGACATCTTCAAAACATTGTAGCTTTTGGAATATAGTACGTAAGAGTGAAACATATTGCTGGGAGCCTTTGTCGAAAAAGATTCAAACAAGCGAAGCCTTGTCAAAAATCAGTGAGGTTGTGTATAACACCCAACCAATTGATGAAGAACGTTTAACAGTTTGATGCATTGTCTGGTTCTCATAAGAAATAAATTGGCGGCCCTAGAAAGGGTTAAAATGTTGGTATGCCTGGCTGTGGTGGTTGTATTGATATGATTGACTAGCTGGAGACCATTATATTTTCGAGCATTGACTTCGCAGTTGCGAAAATCTTCAACTGGGTGTTGTAGACTAGCATTAGAAAGTAAGTATTTGAGACAATTCTATTGTACACTTTTAAGAAAGCATTTGGTGGCCCTGGATAGGGCCGTTTGGTTTGAATGATGATACGGTCATGGTTGTATTTGCTACGATGGTTGAGAGAGCCACTATTTTTATGGCGTGAAAGATAGTTGAGGATCTGTTATCAATATAAATTTTATTTACGAGTACATACAAGATTTTTTTCAAGAACAAAAATCATTTTGTCATCAATTTATTCGATGATTGTCGTGCAGGAATTCAATAAACCATTAATAATTTCTCCAAATATTTAAAAGGTGACATTAAACTCATGCTTATTGCTTAGCTACTAGCTCAAGAATTTATTCACTCTGATAGCGTCACCGTCATATGCTGAGACATTTCACTTTCATTTTCAAACTCTTTCTCAGCATAATTTGATTCCTATTGAAAGGTAGGGATTTTATTCAACGTACTGAAACAAACAATTACATCTTTAAGCACTGATTGGATTTGAAACGAACATTACCAACATTAAACAACTTGTAATTTTCAATACTGAAACACGATTTTAAGAAATATTTGGTATTTATCGAACAGAGAGCTAGGTAGGTGTCATGCGCACACAATGAGCAAACTCTAATATTAATTCAGTATAACACTCTTTGATTTAATAGTTATTGGTATTCTGTCGAAATTTGGGGACTATGCTGCTAAACACAGATGATTTTACCCCGACAAATACCGTTCTGCCTGTATGGACAAAGTTTATTGCGGATTTTCCACACTCAACGTTGCTATATCATCATCTTTTCAAAAACATGGGTGCACCCTTGTTTTTGAAAACACAGATGTAGTCCTAAGTCGAAATTGGACGGGTTGATCTTGTCTTGGACCAAAAAGTGAAGAAGATATTGAAGGAAAACCCAAATCACTCGGTTCGAACGGTGGCTCATAAAATAGGTATTAAGATTTTAGGATTAAGGCTGAATCGCAATGACAAACAGAGCTTGACAGCAAAATCACATGCACATGCATCATCATGGACGAACATGCGTTTTTATGGACGATGAAACTTATGTCCTGGAGGATTTCAAGCAGCTTCCAGGGCTGGTTTTTTATTCGGCTATTGCCAGAAACACCAAAGCTGAGCATTTCAGGACGAAATTCCCCAAACAGTTCCTTATTTGGCAAGCAATTTACACGTGTGGCAGAAAGAGTAAACTTTCCGTCACTACAGGCACAATCATCAGGAATATTAACCAGAAAGAGTGACTGCAGAAGCGATTCCTACCTTTCATCAAAAACCACAAGAAAAAATGGTTTTGACTCGATTTTCCATCATGCAATTATGCGCAACCTGTGATGAAGTGGTACGAAGCAAATCAAGTGAATATTGTACCAGAGTCACGTCTAATCGAGAGATATTGGGCACTGATGAAGCGGAAGCTCTTTAAAAGCTCAAATAGTCGAAGATATAAAACTGCTGGAAGCTAAAGGAATCAATCAATCAAATATGTTGGAAGACAAATTTAGACAAAGACGGCCACCACGGTATCTGAAGAGTCTATGCAAACCCTAATGAATGGAGCTAAGCGCAAAGTTCGAAAATTTTATGCAATTAAAGAAGAACTTTGTTTTGACTACATGAATTGTTAAATCACATCCCATAGTTTGAAATATAGGGTATGTGTCCCTTGACTCAGCGTATTATGCAACCATCGATCACATTTTTCATTATAACTCATAAACTGTTTAAACTGAAAGCAAGATTCAACTAGTTATACACTTGCAAAGATTAGTTTGATGAGACATTTGGTAGCATGTATCACTAACAGTTACACAACTATTTTTATAACGCCATAAAGTTTCGAGGGATATGGTTTTAATGACGGTCTATAAGCATCAAATTGGGTCTATTCGTGGATGCAACTTCGTCCCAATCGATGGATTTATTACTAAATGCAGTCCATGTGCGGTTCTTTTTTTGCTAGTTTTATGAATTATGACATTGTAAGCTGTTCTCAATTTACTTAATACAACATTTCATAAAACAAACTAAAGTAAAACTGCCTCGAAACACTTAAATGATGTTCATATATGATTTATCAGCCATTCAATAATGAAAACATTATAATTCACTATACAACGATTTTATCTCTTCGATTTGTATTTAGATGAGCCACTTGAATATAACCAACCGCAAATTCATGCATTTCCACTTGAAATTTTACCAATAACAACCATTTTACTACGTTATTGATACAACAGGCCGTAGTTGGGAACATACAAAAAAATATGTACCCAACATTGGGTCTACGATTTTCTTGTAAAATCATTGTTATTTTAGCTCTGTGAACAGTTGGTTTGTATCGTGTAACTATTTTCTGCACATACAGACTGCATTACTTGCTTTATCGATTCAATTAAACCAAATTAAGATCACTTGAAGATCGTGTAGATCATCTGTTCAGCATAACCAGTGAAATCGTTATGCCCCAAAAGTTCAAGAAATCGAAAATTACGCGGAAGTGAACAACTATAAGATGATTAATATTGTCTCAATTGCTTCGGATTACATTGGTCTTACTAATAGTAACATGATTTTGTTGATTATCGCTAAATTAATGACACTTTTGGTACATAGGCCGAATGAAGGAGCTAGGCTAACATTACATCCCTTTACCCTTTACTTCGAAATTTTGAAGTGTCCGAATAGTTGTGGATAGAGACCTTATTCACACCTTTTCACATAACCCTTTGAGTCAGATCACAACTGCGACTTTCTGGGCATTGCGTGTGTAAGTCTGGTGAACATAATCCTTAAGAAATCTATTCTATCCAAGGCCTAGCAACCCGGTCCACCGCTATTTAGCGTGCAGTTAGTAACCTAAAATAAAAATATGCTACTCATTCTCAACCGAAAAGACCACTGCAATCCAGGAAAAACATCTGCATAAAAGATACCAAAGGAAAGTGAGACGATTTGTATTTCGTGATTTGGCATGTTGGCATACCGGGAATTATGCTCCAGACATCTCCATCGTGGGACCGGTGAAATGGAATCTGAGAGCAGAATGTATGTATATTTTATTCATGAAACCGTCTGCGTTGGAAGGTCAACAGAACACTGAGCCTCCCGGGGAGTGAGCACTTTTAGCCATGCATACTTGTAATTTAAAAGAGGCAGCATTAACCGGCAACAAAAGGACTGTTCCTACAGTTTGCTTTCACACCGGCGTCTTCGAGGTCCACCTACCTTCGCTAGACGATTATTCGGAACAAGATGGATGGGAACCTGTAAAAACTGAACAAATATATGCCATTGTGCCATGTGATGAGCACATACATAGAAATATGTTTACACGAGATTTAATTCTTCTTTGACGAAGATCGAGTAAGGTAAACATAACATAAAAGTGATAAGAAAAACTAGTAATATCCATTCAATTCCAACTACCTTTATTGCTTATCTTGACAGATACGCGTTTTTCATCCACAATGTGCAGACTTCTTCAGTAACAATAACTCCAAATAATAACTCGACTGCTTGTACACGACACTGAAGAATTCTGCATATTGTAGACGAAATCGCGTATCTGTCAAGCTAAGCAATAGAGGTAGTTGGAATTAAGTGGAAACTACTAATCTCTCTTCTCATTTTCTAGTACAGGCATTCCCCTATAAAAGCTCACATCCATCAGGATTCAAGTTAAACATGCTGGATTTTGTCTTCTAATAACATAGCATTTCTTGATACTTATTTAGCGTATGTCGATCTCAGGGCATCAATTCACTCAACTGTTTGGTTAAATATGAGAAAGTGTTCAGAAATCAATGCCATCGATTCTCTTTAAAAAGGGATTCAAATTGCTACTAACGCGCCACTGTACACTCAACGGCTGATCCGAGAACTTAAACCGTCGATGAGGATGACGGATGAAATCAGATCATAAGGGCATCTTTAGCGGTGCTCAGTTTTTGAACCACTTGATTAGCATCAGCAAAACTCGAAAAATAATACCGGCATTTCATTAAAATGATGTTAAATAATGCTGATTTGTAATTGGCAGCGGAAAAACAAGAGTCGAACCGGAGAGGCTCACGTCCTTGAAGTCGCCCCAACGACGACCATGATTTCCATTTCGATAATCAGAAGCTGTTTCAGGACTACTTTGGCGACACACTAATCTACGACAAGCTGCACTTTCTGCGTCGTTTCCGCATTCCATGCCGGATGTTGGCGTTTGGTTCCTCCAAAACCGGAAGAGATGAAGAAACTGATAAACGAAAATGCTTCCTAAAAGTTCGAAACAAAAAAAAAACGCATATAATCAGTGAACCTCCCACAATTTCAGAGATCTTATCATAAGTTTAGTGATTCTCCTGATGTTTAGGATCCCAGGAAATCAGTGAACTTCCCAGTATTTAAGGATTCTTCCCAGAAGATTAACCAATTTTCCTAAAACTCAGGGTATTTCGCAGAAATTCAGAAAATTTTCCGTAGATACAGGGAACGTTACATGAGTTCCCGTAACTTCTAAAAAGTAAAGGGTTCTTCTCAGAAGTTCAGGCAACTATTCAAAAATTCAAGGGAGCATCCCAGAAGTTCAGAAAAATTATCACAATGTTTTGGGAATTTCTCATAAGTTCATAGAACTTGCCAAGATGTTCAAGGAACCTTCCAGGGTTTGTAGGTTCTGTTCCGAAGCTCAGGACCGAAATTCAACAGTTAGGAACATCCCAAATTTTGAGGGTTCTTTCAAGAAATTCATGAAATTTCCCAGAAATTCAGAGAACTTCCCAAAACTTGAGGGTTCTTCCCAGAAGTTAAAAGCTCCTCTCAGAAGTGCTAGTAACTTCTCAAAAATTTCCAGAAACTCAGCGATTTTTCCAAAAAATCAGGGAACTTTCCAGAAATTGTAGGCATTTTCCAGTAGCTCAGGGAATTTCGCATAATTCCAGGGATCTTCTCAGAAGTTTATAGAACTTTCCATAAATTGAGGAAATTTTCCAGATATTGAGGGAACTCCTCAAAAATTTAGATCATTTCACAGAAATTTGGAGAACTTCTCAGATCTTTAGAGTTCTTCTCAAAAGTTCAGGAAACTATACAGAAAAGTAAGGAACTTCCCTGATATTTTGGATATTTCTTAGGAGCCTCCTAGAAACTCAGGGATCGTATCAGAAGCTCAGGATACTTCTTGGAATTTCAGGAAACATCCCGGAAGTTTAGTAATTCTCCCTGATGTTTAGGATCTCAGAAAACCAGTGAACGTTACAGAAAATCGTGGAACTTACTGGGAAATTAAGAGATTTTTCCAAGAAATCAGGGAACTTTCCAGAAATTCTAGGCATTTTCCAGAACCTCAGAAAAATTCTTAAAAGTTAAGAGGTCTTCCCAGAAGTTCATACAACTTTCCAGAAATAAAGGAAATTTTCCAGAAATTCTGGGAATTTCATAAGAGTTCAGATAATTTCACAGAGAATTTTAGATTTTTAGAGTTCTTTCCAGAAGATCAGGCAACCATCCAGAAATGCAAGGATTTTTCCAAATTTTTTGGGTATTTCTTGGGAACCTCCCAGAAACTCAAAGATCTCATCAGAAAATCTAGATACTCCTTGGAATTTAATGAAACATCCCAAAAGTTTAGTGATTCTCCCTGATGTTTAGGATCCCAGAAAATCAATGAACTTCCCAGAAACTTACCAGAAGTTAAGGGTTCTTCCCAAAATTTTAAGTAACTTTCCTGAAATTCATTTTTTCCATAAAAATCGGGAGCTTAACATAAGCTCAGGGAACTTCCCAAAAGTAAAGGGTTCATCTCAGGAGCTCGGGCAACTATCCATAAATTCAGAGGGCTTCCCAGAAGTTCTGAGAAAAAAAATCACAATGGTTTGAGTGTTTCTCATAAGGTCATAGAATTTGCCAAGATGTTCAGGGGCTTCCCAGAAGTTAACGGTTCTGTTCCGTAGTTCAGGACAGAAATTCAGGAAATTTTGCAATAGTTCAGGAACTCCCCAAAAGTTATGGTTTTTTTTGAAGAAGTTCGGACACCTTTCCAGAAATCCAGAGAACTTCCCAAAAGTTGAGGGTTCTTCCCATAAATGCAGGTAACTTCTCAAAAATATTTGAATTTTCAGAAATTCGCGAAATTTTCCAAAAAAAAAACGGGGAATTTTGCAGAAAATGGGGTTATTTTCCAGAAACTTAGGGAACTTAAAAAATTTTAGAGAACCTCAAAAAAGTTAAGCGTTTTTTCCAGAAGTACAGACAACTTTTTGGAAATTGAGGAATTATCCAGGTATTCAGAAAATTTCTCAAAAATTCAGGGAATTACACAAAAATTTAGACAACTTCCTAGAACCTAAGAGTTCTTCCCAGAAGTTCAAGCAACTATTCAAAAATTTAAAGAACTTTTCTCAGAAGTTTAGGAAACTGCCCAGTGTGTTCAAGAAACTTCCCTGAATTGTTTTGAATATTTCTTAGAAATTCAGGGAAATGCGCAGGATGCTCAGGAAACTTCCCAGAATTTCCGGTAACTTCCCGAAAGTTTAAGGAACCCTCCAGAAAATTAGAGAATAGTTAGAGTTCCGAGAATTTTCCAGAAATTCATGAAGCTTTTCTAAATTTGAGGATCTTCTGAGAGGTTCAGAAAATTTCTTAGAAGTTCACAAAACTCCTCAGAAGTTTAGAGAGCTTTTCAGAAGTTTCAGGATCTTGGAGAAGTTCAAGGAACTTTCTTGAAGATCAGGGTACTTTCGTAAAATTTAGAA